>JAJQOW010000459.1:32500-112082 GCA_037975125.1 Latrodectus hesperus | reverse complement strand
TATTTTTTAAATTTAGTGTATAGATTGTCGTATCTTTTAAATTAAAAATTTTTCTAAGATAAATCACAGGCTTCCAATTCAATAAGTATCTGTAATTCGATTCAAAGTATAACTACTTTACTTGAGAAAAAAATTAATTTTTATAAATTAGGAAATTTATAAATAACAGAATTTAATAAATTTTCTCAGTTTCATGAACAAGAGATTTTAGGAGAAACTTAGTATTTTATAAGAGAAAAATATGATAAGTTTTAGAAAGGTAAGTTAAAAAATATTCAAAAAGATAAGCTTGTGAAGCAGATAAATTAATGGCATTATTTACATTTTGCAAGACAGCGAATTATAGCCAAAATCTTCTTGGGGCCGACGATTGGGGTCATCTCGTGACATTATAGTATAGTTAAATGCACTGTTGCGATTTTTACGCTCTTATCAAAAGGCTGCTTATCGAACTGCATTGGAAGCGGATGAATGAGTTTGAACTTCAATATTTACAAACAGTGTAACTAAAGGGACCTTTCAACTGCTCCTTAACTCATTCGATTTTTTTTTTTTTTTTTTTACTCGTCAAAAGTAGATTTCATTGTTCAGAACAGCGTTTTTAACAAAGCAAATTGTATTCATCGCTGAAAATAATAAAGTTTTTTTGATAAATCACAGATTTCTTTGAAATCTGAGGCAGCATTTTCTGCTAGAAACTAATGTCCTCGAAAATTGGCGCTTAGGTCCATTGGCTTGTCCTCTAATTATATGTAATTTCCTATTAATCGCATTAACACTAATCTATTTCTTAATCTGAATGTGTGTAATATCTAGTACTTTTAATAACACAAATTATTCATAATTAATAATTTTAAAATAAAATCGTTAAATGTCACCTTACTTAAAACAGAAATTTCAACATTTATTTATTTTCGATTTCAGTACAATATACTATTATTAATGACTTCTTTCCTACTTTTATTTTTAGTTAATATGCTAACTATGAAGTAATTTCAGTTGAATAAATCATCTGAAATAAATTAGGTTTAAGAATTATTATTAATATTTAATTTTTGCTATAAAACTTAGATTTTTTAGAATATTTTGATAGATATTTTTTATTACTTAAAATGCAAATTTTCTTGTCAAATTCCGAATTTTCAGCAGTAAAAATAATAGTTCTGAAATAAAATTAAATAATTCAATAATAAATCTTTAAAGATGTATTTAAAATTTTAAAACATTAATTATTCAATATTTTTTATTTTTGTTGTCTTGTCCATTGCTGTGAAGAAACAAGTCTGAAATCTTTTTGTTGAATTTTTAAAGTAACAGTGAATGGGAGTAGAGTTTTCATTCTGAATAAATTGATAATTTTTTTCTATATTTTTTTCATCTGGCAAAATCACATTCAACCTCACACACCCGGTTGTCATGCACATGCTGCTGAATTTATATTGAATGTTAAGATTGCAAGTGCTGTAGTTTTGAAAATGAATATGTTAATTTATCTAAAATTCATTTTCATTATTAATAGGCTAGATTTCCAAGACAACAGTCAAAATATCTACATAATAAAAATAATAATGCAAATAATTAAAAATTTATATTACATTTTAAATTAATTACGAAAATTCAAAAGTGTAATTTCCAATATGAATTGTGATATTAATAAATTCATTACGTAAAAAATTGTCGATATAATTTAATTAATAATAAAAATAAATTTATTATTAATTAAATATAATTTTATTATTAAAAAATAAAAATAGTAATATTTAATGAATCTTATACATGCATTTTTTTATTTTCTTATTACAGAGTAAACAACTGTATATTCTGCAATAATGTGCTTGCCTTTTCTGAAGGAATTGGGTAAGTCATACTTGATGTTTTACTCTTATTGTTTGCTTACTTATTTAAGGAATTAAATTTACTCATATGTAAATTATTACAAGTATTGAGATGGTAAAATGCATGTAAAAAATTTTTATGGTCATTTTGAGGTATTATAAATATTATGATGGTTATGTGAAGTTTTAGAGAAACTTCACTGAAAATTTGATAGTTAAATCTAAATTTCAGAGGATTTATTAACTGTCTCTAAATATTTTTAGTACATCCTTACAGCTTATTTTGTCGGAATATATAGAAATTCTGACATACTTCATAATTCTTGCCATATTTTTCTTACAAGGTATTATAATTAAATTTTTTACATTTTTGTCGAATAAGTAAAAATCCAACTTGCAAAAGGGGACGGACTGACCTTCTGCATGAGATAACAAATTCTTTAGAAAAACATCTGATAATAATTTTCTGTACAAAGCGTAAAATATTGGTAGCGAATAAAATAATTTTTCTCTCTTCTTAATATTTAAAAGCAGTTCTACTGGGCTTGTTATTCATCTTACATTAATCAGCCTGTTACTGTTTTAATTTAATTTATTTAAATGTGCAGTTAATTTCACTGTAATAAAATACATGAATTGTAAACAATGTAAGCACTTTCAAAATTATTTTAAGCTCTTTTTAAATTTTGCATCAGCTAAAAATATAAGAAAATGACAAAGATTTGTTTTTATTCTTAAATTCATATCCATTCTTAATTGGATTTAACTGTAATTCTATTTAAATTTATTAAAAATAGTGTTTAATGTATCACTTACTGGGATTGTTTTTATTTAACAGTTTGCTTTTGGAAGTCTGACAAGTCAAAATGAAAAATAATAAATAAAAATAAAACATTAAGCTAAATATGTTGTATTAATTCTAGAAAACTGAAAACATTCAAAAATGTTTTTTATTGAATAAGACTTGAGTAAAAAAAAAACAAATATGAATAGCCAAATATTTATAAATTGTTAAGTTTTAATATCAATTTTGTTGTTGACTGCTATAGATCTAAACTGTTGTAAGGCATTTTAAGGTCCACTTTGTAATTTGTCTTCGTTGAGAACTTTTTAAGATATTTTATCGCATTCTGGTATCGAAAATGAGGAAACCCAGAAATTCCTCAGTATCCACCACAACAGATGTGTATTCAAAAGGAATAATCAAAAAAGTAATATTTGTTCAAGCGTCGGGATCGAACTTGTGACCCTCTTTCTAGAAAGCTGTGTCAGCTTCAAGGCTACTGTGAACTTTACTAAATTTAATCTTAAGACCATTGAATATACGCATGTTATAGTAACATAGTATCTATAACTATCTATATAAATAAAATTCTTATTCTCTTTCCCTCCAAAGTTTTGTTTGAATTTGAATTAGAAACAGCTGCATAGTGTGCAATGAAAATCTTAATGTTTGTAACTGGCTAACTCAAAATAAAAGCTGTTTCATTTTACAGTTTAGATTACAACGTTTGGAATTAGTTTTAAAACATACAGTCAGTTAAAAAAAGTATTGGGACACTTGGGATATGCGTAACATGTAAAGCTATTTATAAAAATATTTATCACATTAAAACAAAAGCAAAAGTAATCAAGAGGTGCTTTAACATTTGGTATACACAATATAATTAAAATTTTGCTAATATTTTAGCTTTATAATTTGATATAGCTTTTTGAATATAATTTAAAGGCAAACAAGGGTCAAAAAAGTATTGAGACACTTTTGAAATGAGCAAGTAAAAAAATAAATATGTCACACAAAATAAAATTTAATTTGCTGCCACCTTTTTTAGACAATACTTTTCAACATAAGTTGTCAATAAAATCGGTTACATGTAGAACAGTGGCGAAAAACAAAGAGATTTCGAGGGATGTGTGAAATCTGGTAATAAGCCATTGGAAAAATGGAAAATCAGTTCGCTGTATAGGACAAATCTTGGAGCTGAGTAAGTCTACTGTTTTTAACATTATTCACAGGTTCACGAAAACAAATAGTGTTGAAAAAAGCAGAGATCAGGGCATCCTAGGATATTTACAGAACGTGAAGAAAGGTGGGTTGTGAGACAAGTTCTCATTAATCCAAGAACCAGCGCAGTCAAAATGATTCTGAGATGTAAAAGTATGTTCCGGAAATCTGTAAATCCTTAAACTGTCAGAAATGTTTTAAGAAAACATAGGTATCATGGTAGAGTACCTCGAAGAAAGCCCTATATTTCCAAAGCAAACCGACAGAATAGACTGGCATTTGCTAAAATGTATGTAAAGCAGCCACCAAAATTTTGGGAAAATATAATTTTCGTAGACGAAAGCAAATATAACATTTTCGGATCAGATGGGAAGCAAAAAGTCTGGCGGACACCTAATACGGAATTGCATGTCAAAAATTTGCTGCCAACTATTAAGTATGGAGGCCGCAAGCAATTAGTCTGGGGCTGCATGGCAAGCTCTGTTGTTGGAAACTTAGATTTCATAGATGGTATAATGAATAAATATGTCTATCTTGACATTCTCAAGCGAAATTTAAAGCAAAGTAAGAGAAAGTTAGGAATAGCAAGCCATTTTAATTTGTACCAGGATAATGACCCAAAACATACTGCTCACATTTGCCAGTTATGGGCCCTTTACCACAGTCCTGGTGTGATTAAAACTCCTGCACATTGTCCAGACCTTAATCCCATAGAACATGGATGGGATTATTTGCAGCAAAAACTCAATAAACACCACATTTCTAACAAGCAGGAGTTAAGAAAACATCTGTTTGAAGAGTGGGACAAAATAGACAGGTCGTTTTGTGCAAAACTGGTCAAATCCATGCCAAATCGACTGTTAGAGGTCATAAAGTACAAAGGTGGTCCAACAAGATATTAACTATCAATTTTTTGATATTTTTTGGACAGTGTCCCAATACTTTTTGAGCTCATTTTCTGTCTTGGCTTCTTTTTCTTTAAATTATAACAATAATTATATTATTATTTGAGTTCTGTTTCAGTCACTGTGATCTGCATTTAACAAAATGTCATATACGTCTTTTTTATTGTTTCATTTGTGTATTTAGGTTACATATTTTGATAAAATTTCATGAACTTATATTGTTTCCCAATACTTTTTTGACAGAGTGTAGTTAATTCTGCTTTAAATTCTTTGCAAATTTTCTCATCTTTCAATTTGGTTCGTATAAGTTACAAGGAAGTTACCAGGGCAAATTTTCTGTTCAAGAAGGAAGAAAAAAGGGTTTTTTTTTCTTTACTTTTAAAATTGTATTTATGACAATAAGTGAAGCTAAAAAAGAAAACTCGGTATTTACTTTTTCATTATATTTTGAAAGAATAGAGATTTTATCAATTGTGGCAAATGTGTTCTGTGTTTTCCATTATAAAGCGAATAAGAAAATAGTTGTTATACTAGTGAAGAGTCCAGATTACTACATCATTCTATTTTTTTAACAGATCTATATTTTAAACATGATTTCTTAATACAAAACGGTTTTTTCAATAAGGCTAAAACAACACTAAATTTAATCGTCGTTTTTTCCCAAGATAATTTTACGCGGGAAATAACATCTCACAAAAGCAGCTAAGTTAGTAATAGAATGAACTATGCTCTTGCATTCGGTTTAAAATCTTGAGTTCGATTCGCACCTTGAGCTTGTATGTTAGAGGCTCGAAATTTGAACTGTCGGTCCGTGTCTACTATATTACTCATGTCAGCAAAAATTAATCGTTGAACGACAATCAAACAAATCCCTGGAAAACTAGGAACATTGGCCTTTTAGCTTGAAAATAATAATGAAATCTTTTTAATTTAAAGCCGAGTGGTTAGCGCCCTTGCCTTCGGTTCAACAGTTCGTGGGTTCGACACCAACCTTGGGCATGAATGTTTGTAGTGGTTCGGAATCCACTTTGAACCATAGGTCCTAGTCTAATTAGACCTCATGTGCAAAAAATGACCGTTGAGCGACAAACAAACCAAACTTCATAAAAAAAAAGCCGAGCTGGCAGCCGAATGGTTAGCGCTTTTGCCTTCGGTTCAACAGCTCGTGGGTTCGAATCCCACCTTGGATATGGGTGTTTGTAGTGGTTCGGAATCCACTTTAAGCCGTAAGTCCCGGTATAATTAGCCCTCGTGTGCAAAAAATGACCGTTGAGCGACAAACAAACCAAATTTCATAAAAAAAAGCCGAGCTGGCAGCCGAGTGGTTAGCGCCCTTGCCTTCGGTTCAATAGTTCGTGGGTTCGAAACCCACCTTGGGCATGAATGTTTGTAGTGGTTCGGAATCCACTTTGAACCATAGGTCCTAGTCTAATTAGCCCTCATGTGCAAAAAATGTCCGTTGAGCGACAAACAAAATTTTTAATTTAAACTATTTCTTTACAGTGCATTGATAAAGATTCCTTTGGGAGATCTTTAGAATTTTTTTAATATATTATATGTAAAATTATATTATGATATTAAAAGGAGAAACATTAGCAAAATACTTAATAAAATTTTTTTATCCATAACTGCCCATTTGGAGCTGACCTGTGCATTTAAAAAGAGAATTTATTATACATAAAGTATCTGAATAATTTTTATTTAAAAATATTGTATTGCGCTTTTTACAGTAAAAAAAATTTCTTATGTAAGTTTAAATATTAGATATTGCTATTTTTGATTATATAGAATGAAAAAAAGCAATAATTAAAAGATTCGAAATAACAAAGAATAGAAAATTTGTTTTAAAATATAATAAAAAATAATTTCAAATAATATATAGTATAGCATGTTAAAGCGTTAATATGATTCTTGCATTCATAACTGTTTCTTTGGAGTTCCCTCATCTATATCTCATTGGAATTTATTCTGCTTATTCAATCTGTATCAATCTTACTTAAAAATAAATTAGTACAATTTAATAGCAATGAAAGTCTTGCGAAAATAAAAATATTAAGGAAATATTTCTGTATTTCCCTATATAGGAAATATATAAGGAAATATTTCTATATTCAGAGCCATCCTTGCGATCATAAAAAGATGCACTCGGAAACCCTTTAGAAAAAATGTTTCTATATAATATGTAAGAATATTCTGAAATGCAAGTTATAAAATAAGTTTTTCTATCATAGCATTTTTATACTTATTTGCCTCCTTGGAGTTGAAAAGTTTGCCAATGGGAAATTCTTATGCTTATGTATCTATGAATCATATTTCTATATAATATGTGTGCTTTTTAATAATGAAGGGTATTCTTACGTAAGTTTAAATATTAAGGAAATATTTCTATATTTCCTTTTATTCAGAGTTTTCCCGGTGATGATTAAAAGATTCACTTGGGAGCTCTTTAGGAACATTGTTTCAATATAATATGTAAGAATATTCTAAATTTAAGGAACAATATAAAGCACATTATATAATAGCATTATACTTTTCTGCCTCCTTGGAGTTGACATGTATACCCATGGGGAATTATTATGCTTATGTATCTATGAATCATATTTCTATATAATATTATGTGTGCTTTTAAATAATAAAGGGTATTCTTACCTAAGTTTAAATATTAAGGAAATATTTCTATATTTCCTTTTATTCAGAGTCTTCCCGGTGATGATTAAAAGATTCACTTGGGAGCTCTTTAGGAACATTGTTTCAATATAATATGTAAGAATATTCTAAATTTAAGGAACAATATAAAGCACATTATATAATAGCATTATACTTTTCTGCCTCCTTGGAGTTGACATGTATACCCATGGGGAATTATTATGCTTATGTATCTATGAATCATATTTCTATATAATATTATGTGTGCTTTTAAATAATAAAGGGTATTCTTACCTAAGTTTAAATATTAAGGAAATATTTCTATATTTCCTTTTATTCAGAGTCTTCCCAGTGATGATTAAAAGATTCACTTGGGAGCTCTTTAGGAACAATATTTCTATATAATATGTAAGAATATTCTAAATTTAAGGAACAATATAAAGCACATTATATAATAGCATTATACTTTTCTGCCTCCTTGGAGTTGACATGTATTCCCATGGGGAATTATTATGCTTATGTATCTATGAATCATATTTCTATATAATATTATGTGTGTTTTTTATATAATGAAGGGTATTCTTACGTAAGTTTAAATATTAAGGAAATATTTCTATATTTCCTTTTATTCAGAGTCTTCCCGGTGATGATTAAAAGATTCACTTGGGAGCTCTTTAGGAACAATATTTCTATATAATATGTAAGAATATTCTAAATTTAAGGAACAATATAAAGCACATTATATAATAGCATTATACTTTTCTGCCTCCTTGGAGTTGACATGTATACCCATGGGGAATTATTATGCTTATGTATCTTTGAATCATATTTCTATATAATATTATGTGTGTTTTTTAATAATAAAGGGTATTCTTACGTAAGTTTAAATATTAAGGAAATATTTCTATATTTCCTTTTATTCAGAGTCTTCCCAGTGATGATTAAAAGATTCACTTGGGAGCTCTTTAGGAACAATATTTCTATATAATATGTAAGAATATTCTAAATTTAAGGAACAATATAAAGCACATTATATAATAGCATTATACTTTTCTGCCTCCTTGGAGTTGACATGTATACCCATGGGGAAT
Organism: Latrodectus hesperus; assembly: GCA_037975125.1. NCBI lineage: Eukaryota > Metazoa > Arthropoda > Arachnida > Araneae > Theridiidae > Latrodectus > Latrodectus hesperus. The sequence goes on along the minus strand of JAJQOW010000459.1, from coordinate 103,600 downwards.
TATTATGCTTATGTATCTATGAATCATATTTCTATATAATATTATGTGTGTTTTTTAATAATAAAGGGTATTCTTACGTAAGTTTAAATATTAAGGAAATATTTCTATATTTCCTTTTATTCAGAGTCTTCCCAGTGATGATTAAAAGATTCACTTGGGAGCTCTTTAGGAACAATATTTCTATATAATATGTAAGAATATTCTAAATTTAAGGAACAATATAAAGCACATTATATAATAGCATTATACTTTTCTGCCTCCTTGGAGTTGACATGTATACCCATGGGGAATTATTATGCTTATGTATCTTTGAATCATATTTCTATATAATATTATGTGTGTTTTTTAATAATAAAGGGTATTCTTACGTAAGTTTAAATATTAAGGAAATATTTCTATATTTCCTTTTATTCAGAGTCTTCCCAGTGATGATTAAAAGATTCACTTGGGAGCTCTTTAGGAACAATATTTCTATATAATATGTAAGAATATTCTAAATTTAAGGAACAATATAAAGCACATTATATAATAGCATTATACTTTTCTGCCTCCTTGGAGTTGACATGTATACCCATGGGGAATTATTATGCTTATGTATCTATGAATCATATTTCTATATAATATTATGTGTGTTTTTTAATAATAAAGGGTATTCTTACGTAAGTTTAAATATTAAGGAAATATTTCTATATTTCCTTTTATTCAGAGTCTTCCCGGTGATGATTAAAAGATTCACTTGGGAGCACTTTAGGAACAATATTTCTATATAATATGTAAGAATATTCTAAATTTAAGGAACAATATAAAGCACATTATATAATAGCATTATACTTTTCTGCCTCCTTGGAGTTAACATGTTTACCCATGGGGAATTATTATGCTTATGTATCTTTGAATCATATTTCTATATAATATTATGTCTGTTTTTTAATAATAAAGGGTATTCTTACGTAAGTTTAAATATTAAGGAAATATTTCTATATTTCCTTTTATTCAGAGTCTTCCCAGTGATGATTAAAAGATTCACTTGGGAGCTCTTTAGGAACAATATTTCTATATAATATGTAAGAATATTCTAAATTTAAGGAACAATATAAAGCACATTATATAATAGCATTATACTTTTCTGCCTCCTTGGAGTTGACATGTATACCCATGGGGAATTATTATGCTTATGTATCTATGAATCATATTTCTATATAATATTATGTGTGTTTTTTAATAATAAAGGGTATTCTTACGTAAGTTTAAATATTAAGGAAATATTTCTATATTTCCTTTTATTCAGAGTCTTCCCGGTGATGATTAAAAGATTCACTTGGGAGCTCTTTAGGAACAATATTTCTATATAATATGTAAGAATATTCTAAATTTAAGGAACAATATAAAGCACATTATATAATAGCATTATACTTTTCTGCCTCCTTGGAGTTGACATGTATACCCATGGGGAATTATTATGCTTATGTATCTTTGAATCATATTTCTATATAATATTATGTGTGTTTTTTAATAATAAAGGGTATTCTTACGTAAGTTTAAATATTAAGGAAATATTTCTATATTTCCTTTTATTCAGAGTCTTCCCAGTGATGATTAAAAGATTCACTTGGGAGCTCTTTAGGAACAATATTTCTATATAATATGTAAGAATATTCTAAATTTAAGGAACAATATAAAGCACATTATATAATAGCATTATACTTTTCTGCCTCCTTGGAGTTGACATGTATACCCATGGGGAATTATTATGCTTATGTATCTATGAATCATATTTCTATATAATATTATGTGTGTTTTTTAATAATAAAGGGTATTCTTACGTAAGTTTAAATATTAAGGAAATATTTCTATATTTCCTTTTATTCAGAGTCTTCCCGGTGATGATTAAAAGATTCACTTGGGAGCTCTTTAGGAACAATATTTCTATATAATATGTAAGAATATTCTAAATTTAAGGAACAATATAAAGCACATTATATAATAGCATTATACTTTTCTGCCTCCTTGGAGTTGACATGTTTACCCATGGGGAATTATTATGCTTATGTATCTTTGAATCATATTTCTATATAATATTATGTCTGTTTTTTAATAATAAAGGGTATTCTTACGTAAGTTTAAATATTAAGGAAATATTTCTATATTTCCTTTTATTCAGAGTCTTCCCAGTGATGATTAAAAGATTCACTTGGGAGCTCTTTAGGAACAATATTTCTATATAATATGTAAGAATATTCTAAATTTAAGGAACAATATAAAGCACATTATATAATAGCATTATACTTTTCTGCCTCCTTGGAGTTGACATGTATACCCATGGGGAATTATTATGCTTATGTATCTTTGAATCATATTTCTATATAATATTATGTGTGTTTTTTAATAATAAAGGGTATTCTTACGTAAGTTTAAATATTAAGGAAATATTTCTATATTTCCTTTTATTCAGAGTCTTCCCAGTGATGATTAAAAGATTCACTTGGGAGCTCTTTAGGAACAATATTTCTATATAATATGTAAGAATATTCTAAATTTAAGGAACAATATAAAGCACATTATATAATAGCATTATACTTTTCTGCCTCCTTGGAGTTGACATGTATACCCATGGGGAATTATTATGCTTATGTATCTATGAATCATATTTCTATATAATATTATGTGTGTCTTTTAATAATAAAGGGTATTCTTACGTAAGTTTAAATATTAAGGAAATATTTCTATATTTCCTTTTATTCAGAGTCTTCCCAGTGATGATTAAAAGATTCACTTGGGAGCTCTTTAGGAACAATATTTCTATATAATATGTAAGAATATTCTAAATTTAAGGAACAATATAAAGCACATTATATAATAGCATTATACTTTTCTGCCTCCTTGGAGTTGACATGTATACCCATGGGGAATTATTATGCTTATGTATCTATGAATCATATTTCTATATAATATTATGTGTGTTTTTTAATAATAAAGGGTATTCTTACGTAAGTTTAAATATTAAGGAAATATTTCTATATTTCCTTTTATTCAGAGTCTTCCCAGTGATGATTAAAAGATTCACTTGGGAGCTCTTTAGGAACAATATTTCTATATAATATGTAAGAATATTCTAAATTTAAGGAACAATATAAAGCACATTATATAATAGCATTATACTTTTCTGCCTCCTTGGAGTTGACATGTATACCCATGGGGAATTATTATGCTTATGTATCTATGAATCATATTTCTATATAATATTATGTGTGTTTTTTAATAATAAAGGGTATTCTTACGTAAGTTTAAATATTAAGGAAATATTTCTATATTTCCTTTTATTCAGAGTCTTCCCAGTGATGATTAAAAGATTCACTTGGGAGCTCTTTAGGAACAATATTTCTATATAATATGTAAGAATATTCTAAATTTAAGGAACAATATAAAGCACATTATATAATAGCATTATACTTTTCTGCCTCCTTGGAGTTGACATGTATACCCATGGGGAATTATTATGCTTATGTATCTTTGAATCATATTTCTATATAATATTATGTGTGTTTTTTAATAATAAAGGGTATTCTTACGTAAGTTTAAATATTAAGGAAATATTTCTATATTTCCTTTTATTCAGAGTCTTCCCAGTGATGATTAAAAGATTCACTTGGGAGCTCTTTAGGAACAATATTTCTATATAATATGTAAGAATATTCTAAATTTAAGGAACAATATAAAGCACATTATATAATAGCATTATACTTTTCTGCCTCCTTGGAGTTGACATGTATACCCATGGGGAATTATTATGCTTATGTATCTATGAATCATATTTCTATATAATATTGTGTGTTCTTTTATATAATGAAGGGTATTCTTACGTAAGTTTAAATATTAAGGAAATATTTCTATATTTCCTTTTATTCAGAGTCTTCCCAGTGATGATTAAAAGATTCACTTGGGAGCTCTTTAGGAACAATATTTCTATATAATATGTAAGAATATTCTAAATTTAAGGAACAATATAAAGCACATTATATAATAGCATTATACTTTTCTGCCTCCTTGGAGTTGACATGTTTACCCATGGGGAATTATTATGCTTATGTATCTTTGAATCATATTTCTATATAATATTATGTGTGTTTTTTAATAATAAAGGGTATTCTTACGTAAGTTTAAATATTAAGGAAATATTTCTATATTTCCTTTTATTCAGAGTCTTCCCAGTGATGATTAAAAGATTCACTTGGGAGCTCTTTAGGAACAATATTTCTATATAATATGTAAGAATATTCTAAATTTAAGGAACAATATAAAGCACATTATATAATAGCATTATACTTTTCTGCCTCCTTGGAGTTAACATGTTTACCCATGGGGAATTATTATGCTTATGTATCTATGAATCATATTTCTATATAATATTATGTGTGTTTTTTAATAATAAAGGGTATTCTTACGTAAGTTTAAATATTAAGGAAATATTTCTATATTTCCTTTTATTCAGAGTCTTCCCGGTGATGATTAAAAGATTCACTTGGGAGCACTTTAGGAACAATATTTCTATATAATATGTAAGAATATTCTAAATTTAAGGAACAATATAAAGCACATTATATAATAGCATTATACTTTTCTGCCTCCTTGGAGTTAACATGTTTACCCATGGGGAATTATTATGCTTATGTATCTTTGAATCATATTTCTATATAATATTATGTCTGTTTTTTAATAATAAAGGGTATTCTTACGTAAGTTTAAATATTAAGGAAATATTTCTATATTTCCTTTTATTCAGAGTCTTCCCAGTGATGATTAAAAGATTCACTTGGGAGCACTTTAGGAACAATATTTCTATATAATATGTAAGAATATTCTAAATTTAAGGAACAATATAAAGCACATTATATAATAGCATTATACTTTTCTGCCTCCTTGGAGTTAACATGTTTACCCATGGGGAATTATTATGCTTATGTATCTTTGAATCATATTTCTATATAATATTATGTCTGTTTTTTAATAATAAAGGGTATTCTTACGTAAGTTTAAATATTAAGGAAATATTTCTATATTTCCTTTTATTCAGAGTCTTCCCGGTGATGATTAAAAGATTCACTTGGGAGCACTTTAGGAACAATATTTCTATATAATATGTAAGAATATTCTAAATTTAAGGAACAATATAAAGCACATTATATAATAGCATTATACTTTTCTGCCTCCTTGGAGTTGACATGTATACCCATGGGGAATTATTATGCTTATGTATCTATGAATCATATTTCTATATAATATTATGTGTTCTTTTATATAATGAAGGGTATTCTTACGTAAGTTTAAATATTAAGGAAATATTTCTATATTTCCTTTTATTCAGAGTCTTCCCAGTGATGATTAAAAGATTCACTTGGGAGCACTTTAGGAACAATATTTCTATATAATATGTAAGAATATTCTAAATTTAAGGAACAATATAAAGCACATTATATAATAGCATTATACTTTTCTGCCTCCTTGGAGTTAACATGTTTACCCATGGGGAATTATTATGCTTATGTATCTTTGAATCATATTTCTATATAATATTATGTGTGTTTTTTAATAATAAAGGGTATTCTTACGTAAGTTTAAATATTAAGGAAATATTTCTATATTTCCTTTTATTCAGAGTCTTCCCAGTGATGATTAAAAGATTCACTTGGGAGCACTTTAGGAACAATATTTCTATATAATATGTAAGAATATTCTAAATTTAAGGAACAATATAAAGCACATTATATAATAGCATTATACTTTTCTGCCTCCTTGGAGTTAACATGTTTACCCATGGGGAATTATTATGCTTATGTATCTTTGAATCATATTTCTATATAATATTATGTCTGTTTTTTAATAATAAAGGGTATTCTTACGTAAGTTTAAATATTAAGGAAATATTTCTATATTTCCTTTTATTCAGAGTCTTCCCGGTGATGATTAAAAGATTCACTTGGGAGCACTTTAGGAACAATATTTCTATATAATATGTAAGAATATTCTAAATTTAAGGAACAATATAAAGCACATTATATAATAGCATTATACTTTTCTGCCTCCTTGGAGTTAACATGTTTACCCATGGGGAATTATTATGCTTATGTATCTTTGAATCATATTTCTATATAATATTATGTCTGTTTTTTAATAATAAAGGGTATTCTTACGTAAGTTTAAATATTAAGGAAATATTTCTATATTTCCTTTTATTCAGAGTCTTCCCAGTGATGATTAAAAGATTCACTTGGGAGCACTTTAGGAACAATATTTCTATATAATATGTAAGAATATTCTAAATTTAAGGAACAATATAAAGCAACTTATATAATAGCATTATACTTTTCTGCCTCCTTGGAGTTGACATGTATACCCATGGGGAATTATTATGCTTATGTATCTATGAATCATATTTCTATATAATATTATGTGTGTTCTTTTATATAATGAAGGGTATTCTTACGTAAGTTTAAATATTAAGGAAATATTTCTATATTTCCTTTTATTCAGAGTCTTCCCGGTGATGATTAAAAGATTCACTTGGGAGCACTTTAGGAACAATATTTCTATATAATATGTAAGAATATTCTAAATTTAAGGAACAATATAAAGCACATTATATAATAGCATTATACTTTTCTGCCTCCTTGGAGTTAACATGTTTACCCATGGGGAATTATTATGCTTATGTATCTTTGAATCATATTTCTATATAATATTATGTCTGTTTTTTAATAATAAAGGGTATTCTTACGTAAGTTTAAATATTAAGGAAATATTTCTATATTTCCTTTTATTCAGAGTCTTCCCAGTGATGATTAAAAGATTCACTTGGGAGCTCTTTAGGAACAATATTTCTATATAATATGTAAGAATATTCTAAATTTAAGGAACAATATAAAGCACATTATATAATAGCATTATACTTTTCTGCCTCCTTGGAGTTAACATGTTTACCCATGGGGAATTATTATGCTTATGTATCTATGAATCATATTTCTATATAATATTATGTGTGTTTTTTAATAATAAAGGGTATTCTTACGTAAGTTTAAATATTAAGGAAATATTTCTATATTTCCTTTTATTCAGAGTCTTCCCGGTGATGATTAAAAGATTCACTTGGGAGCACTTTAGGAACAATATTTCTATATAATATGTAAGAATATTCTAAATTTAAGGAACAATATAAAGCACATTATATAATAGCATTATACTTTTCTGCCTCCTTGGAGTTAACATGTTTACCCATGGGGAATTATTATGCTTATGTATCTTTGAATCATATTTCTATATAATATTATGTCTGTTTTTTAATAATAAAGGGTATTCTTACGTAAGTTTAAATATTAAGGAAATATTTCTATATTTCCTTTTATTCAGAGTCTTCCCAGTGATGATTAAAAGATTCACTTGGGAGCTCTTTAGGAACAATATTTCTATATAATATGTAAGAATATTCTAAATTTAAGGAACAATATAAAGCACATTATATAATAGCATTATACTTTTCTGCCTCCTTGGAGTTGACATGTATACCCATGGGGAATTATTATGCTTATGTATCTTTGAATCATATTTCTATATAATATTATGTCTGTTTTTTAATAATAAAGGGTATTCTTACGTAAGTTTAAATATTAAGGAAATATTTCTATATTTCCTTTTATTCAGAGTCTTCCCGGTGATGATTAAAAGATTCACTTGGGAGCACTTTAGGAACAATATTTCTATATAATATGTAAGAATATTCTAAATTTAAGGAACAATATAAAGCACATTATATAATAGCATTATACTTTTCTGCCTCCTTGGAGTTAACATGTTTACCCATGGGGAATTATTATGCTTATGTATCTTTGAATCATATTTCTATATAATATTATGTCTGTTTTTTAATAATAAAGGGTATTCTTACGTAAGTTTAAATATTAAGGAAATATTTCTATATTTCCTTTTATTCAGAGTCTTCCCAGTGATGATTAAAAGATTCACTTGGGAGCTCTTTAGGAACAATATTTCTATATAATATGTAAGAATATTCTAAATTTAAGGAACAATATAAAGCACATTATATAATAGCATTATACTTTTCTGCCTCCTTGGAGTTGACATGTATACCCATGGGGAATTATTATGCTTATGTATCTTTGAATCATATTTCTATATAATATTATGTGTGTTTTTTAATAATAAAGGGTATTCTTACGTAAGTTTAAATATTAAGGAAATATTTCTATATTTCCTTTTATTCAGAGTCTTCCCGGTGATGATTAAAAGATTCACTTGGGAGCTCTTTAGGAACAATATTTCTATATAATATGTAAGAATATTCTAAATTTAAGGAACAATATAAAGCACATTATATAATAGCATTATACTTTTCTGCCTCCTTGGAGTTGACATGTATACCCATGGGGAATTATTATGCTTATGTATCTATGAATCATATTTCTATATAATATTATGTGTGTTTTTTAATAATAAAGGGTATTCTTACGTAAGTTTAAATATTAAGGAAATATTTCTATATTTCCTTTTATTCAGAGTCTTCCCGGTGATGATTAAAAGATTCACTTGGGAGCTCTTTAGGAACAATATTTCTATATAATATGTAAGAATATTCTAAATTTAAGGAACAATATAAAGCACATTATATAATAGCATTATACTTTTCTGCCTCCTTGGAGTTGACATGTATACCCATGGGGAATTATTATGCTTATGTATCTTTGAATCATATTTCTATATAATATTATGTCTGTTTTTTAATAATAAAGGGTATTCTTACGTAAGTTTAAATATTAAGGAAATATTTCTATATTTCCTTTTATTCAGAGTCTTCCCAGTGATGATTAAAAGATTCACTTGGGAGCTCTTTAGGAACAATATTTCTATATAATATGTAAGAATATTCTAAATTTAAGGAACAATATAAAGCACATTATATAATAGCATTATACTTTTCTGCCTCCTTGGAGTTGACATGTATACCCATGGGGAATTATTATGCTTATGTATCTTTGAATCATATTTCTATATAATATTATGTCTGTTTTTTAATAATAAAGGGTATTCTTACGTAAGTTTAAATATTAAGGAAATATTTCTATATTTCCTTTTATTCAGAGTCTTCCCAGTGATGATTAAAAGATTCACTTGGGAGCTCTTTAGGAACAATATTTCTATATAATATGTAAGAATATTCTAAATTTAAGGAACAATATAAAGCACATTATATAATAGCATTATACTTTTCTGCCTCCTTGGAGTTGACATGTATACCCATTGGGAGATTATTATGCTTATGTATCTATGAATCATATTTCTATATAATATTATGTGTGTTTTTTAATAATAAAGGGTATTCTTACGTAAGTTTAAATATTAAGGAAATATTTCTATATTTCCTTTTATTCAGAGTCTTCCCAGTGATGATTAAAAGATTCACTTGGGAGCTCTTTAGGAACAATATTTCTATATAATATGTAAGAATATTCTAAATTTTAGGAACTATATAAAGCACATTATATAATAACATTATACTTTTCTGCCTCCTTGGAGTTGACATGTATACCCATGGGGAGATATTATGCTTATGTATCTATGAATCATATTTCTATATAATATTATGTGTGTTTTTTAATAATGAAGGGTATTCTTACGTATGTTTAAATATTAAGGAAATATTTCTATATTTCCTTTAATTAAGAGTCTTCCCGGTGATGATTAAAAGATTCACTTGGGAGCTCTTTAGGAACAATATTTCTATATAATATGTAAGAATATTCTAAATTTAAGGAACAATATAAAGCACATTATATAATAACATTATACTTTTCTGCCTCCTTGGAGTTGACATGTATACCCATGGGGAATTATTATGCTTATGTATCTATGAATCATATTTCTATATAATATTATGTGTGTTTTTTAATAATAAAGGGTATTCTTACGTAAGTTTAAATATTAAGGAAATATTTCTATATTTCCTTTTATTCAGAGTCTTCCCAGTGATGATTAAAAGATTCATTTGGGAGATCTTTCGGAACAATATTTCTATATAATATGTAAGAATATTCTAAATTTAAGGAACAATATAAAGCACATTATATAATACCATTATACTTTTCTGCCTCCTTGGAGTTGACATGTATACCCATGGGAAATTATTATGCTTATGTATCTATGAATCATATTTCTATATAATATTATGTGTGTTTTTTAATAATAAAGGGTATTCTTACGTAAGTTTAAATATTAAGGAAATATTTCTATATTTCCTTTTATTCAGAGTCTTCCCAGTGATGATTAAAAGATTCACTTGGGAGCTCTTTAGGAACAATATTTCTATATAATATGTAAGAATATTCTAAATTTTAGGAACTATATAAAGCACATTATATAATAACATTATACTTTTCTGCCTCCTTGGAGTTGACATGTATACCCATGGGGAGATATTATGCTTATGTATCTATGAATCATATTTCTATATAATAATATGTGTGTTTTTTAATAATAAAGGGTATTCTTACGTAAGTTTAAATATTAAGGAAATATTTCTATATTTCCTTTTATTCAGAGTCTTCCCAGTGATGATTAAAAGATTCACTTGGGAGCTCTTTAGGAACAATATTTCTATATAATATGTAAGAATATTCTAAATTTAAGGAACAATATAAAGCACATTATATAATAGCATTATACTTTTCTGCCTCCTTGGAGTTGACATGTATACCCATGGGGAGATATTATGCTTATGTATCTATGAATCATATTTCTATATAATATTATGTGTGTTTTTTAATAATGAAGGGTATTCTTACGTAAGTTTAAATATTAAGGAAATATTTCTATATTTCCTTTTATTCATAGTTTTCCCAGTGATGATTAAAAGATTCACTTTGGTGCTCTTTAGGAACAATATTTCTATATAATATGTAAGAATATTCTAAATTTAAGGAACAATATAAAGCACATTATATAATAGCATTATACTTTTCTGCCTCCTTGGAGTTGACATGTATACCCATGGGGAGATATTATGCTTATGTATCTATGAATCATATTTCTATATAATATTATGTGTGTTTTTTAATAATGAAGGATATTCTTACGTAAGTTTAAATATTAAGGAAATATTTCTATATTTCCTTTTATTCAGAGTCTTCCCAGTGATGATTAAAAGATTCACTTTGGTGCTCTTTAGGAACAATATTTCTATATAATATGTAAGAATATTCTAAATTTAAGGAACAATATAAAGCACATTATATAATAGCATTATACTTTTCTGCCTCCTTGGAGTTGACATGTATACCCATGGGAAATTATTATGCTTATGTATCTATGAATCATATTTCTATATAATATTATGTGTGTTTTTTAATAATGAAGGATATTCTTACGTAAGTTTAAATATTAAGGAAATATTTCTATATTTCCTTTTATTCAGAGTCTTCCCAGTGATGATTAAAAGATTCACTTGGGAGCTCTTTAGGAACAATATTTCTATATAATATGTAAGAATATTCTAAATTTAAGGAACAATATAAAGCACATTATATAATAGCATTATACTTTTCTGCCTCCTTGGAATTAACATGTTTACCCATGGGGAATTATTATGCTTATGTATCTATGAATCATATTTCTATATAATATTATGTGTTCTTTTATATAATGAAGGGTATTCTTACGTAAGTTTAAATATTAAGGAAATATTTCTATATTTCCTTTTATTCAGAGTCTTCCCAGTGATGATTAAAAGATTCACTTGGGAGCACTTTAGGAACAATATTTCTATATAATATGTAAGAATATTCTAAATTTAAGGAACAATATAAAGCACATTATATAATAGCATTATACTTTTCTGCCTCCTTGGAGTTAACATGTTTACCCATGGGGAATTATTATGCTTATGTATCTTTGAATCATATTTCTATATAATATTATGTCTGTTTTTTAATAATAAAGGGTATTCTTACGTAAGTTTAAATATTAAGGAAATATTTCTATATTTCCTTTTATTCAGAGTCTTCCCAGTGATGATTAAAAGATTCACTTGGGAGCTCTTTAGGAACAATATTTCTATATAATATGTAAGAATATTCTGAAATTCAAGGAATAATATAAAGCGCATTATATAATAGCATTATACTTTTCTGCCTCCTTGGAGCTGACATGTATACCCATGGGGAATTGTTATGCTTATGTATCTACCAATCATATTTCAATGTAATATTAAGTGTGCTTTTTAATAGTAAAGGATATTCTTGCGTAATTTTAAATAGTAAGGAAATATTTCGATATTTTCCTCTATTCAGGGTCGTCCTGGTGGTTAAAAGATGGATTTTGGAGTTCCTTAGGAAAAATGCAATTGGGATGACGATTTCTTCTTTTTGTTATTTTTTTTTATTGATTTTTTGTAACACTTCCAATGTTTTCTTCATCATGACCCCTAATATTTTTGATTGATAGACCTATCTGCTTTCAAGAGCATTATAAATTTTCGCTTTTGTACTTGATAAACGTTGACTTTTCTTCTACACGTTTACAGTTTACAAAAAAGCTTTATTCCTTTTCAAAATGTTTTGAGAACTTTATCCAATACATGTTGGGAATTGTTTGTTTGTTTGTCGCACAATTTGTATCATAAGAAGGCTTATTAGACCTATACTTACGTTATAAATTGGACTCCTAAGCAGTACAAACATATCTGCCATAGTTGTAATTCAATCTCTACGAAATATTGAACTAAAAGCATTAGCTCTAATCTTTCGGTTACAAGTTTGGCTAATATGTCTTGGGGAGTAGAGTGTTCTATTTTGATTTGTGTCTACTGAAGCATCATTCTGTCAAAGGTATTTTTTTGAAACTGTGTTATGGGACTCTACTCGAACCTTATTTTCGAAATTCTTGTAATTATATTCTTTGAGGTTTTAAGGTTTTGTTCACAGGAGATTCTGTATATTCCCATTACTAACCTATTTGCAGAGATTTTGAACCGTCATATCATTTATAATTGAGATATTGTGTTTTACTATCAGATTTAATCCAATGGTAAACATCCGTTACATGAGAAATTATTAAATAAAAATAATAATCGCCTTTTTTCAAACCTCGTCCAGCAAGTATTCCTCATTTTAGAAGAGGATTGCAAAATAAACTGGCAGATGCTTTTTCTAATGTACAGATCTTTACAAATAATTTTTTCGATTATCCCCCTTGTATAAAAGACAGTGTTTCTTTCTATAAGCTATTTGGGAATTTTATCAAGTCTGACATTGTTAACTTGATTTTAAAGTATTTTAATCATCATCGACAATGTAACCAATCATATGAACCAGTTTTCACTGAGATGTTTCGAAATCTCTAAGTCAGATTACTGAAGACCTCATATTCAGCTATTAACTTCCCTTTATTACCTCTTTTTTTCTCTTCTGAATTTACAGTTGTTTGCTTAGCACTCTAATATATATATATATATATATATATATATTATATATATATATATATATATATATATATATATATATATATATATATATATATATATATATATATATAAAGATAAAACAGGAAGAAAAGTAAAATCAGAAATATAAAATTGGAAGGATACTAAAGTATATGAAGCAAAAGACGAGAAGGCATAGGGACCACGCCTTCATCAGGAGGGAGATGGTCAGCTATGCAAAAATGAACACTCTTTTCTGACATGCTCGAAGGACAGATGTCTAAAATTCTTCGAGCAATTCCCCCGAAGAGTGTTCGTATTAAAAGAACTTTGTTAAATAATAGACTAAATATATATGTAGAAAAGGAAAATATATATGCAGAAAAATAAAAATACTCACTATAGATGAAAATACTCACAATAGATGTAACAAAAGTACAGTAGAAAAATACATACAGTAAAAGATACATACAGTAGAAAATACAAAATACAAATGCCAGTAAATCAAATTGAATTTATATATGAGAATAGTAGGAAGTTGCTAAAAGTAAATTTGAAATTAGAATGAAGAAATATTGCCTGAAGTAATTAAATTCAAAAGTTAAAGTGGTTTAGAAAGTTAAAGTGTATTACAAAGGGGTTTAAGTTTTAGTTATGTATAAAATAAAGTGTATATATGTAGGTATTTACAGGATTCTTGTAAGAACTTCAATGCTTGGGTGGCCCTTCTGTAGTTATAAAAACTACAGAAGGAAGAACTTCTGTAGACACAGGATTATCTGTAGTTGCATTGTAGTTCCAACATTATATATATTTTTAGTATTGTATTTATTACTTTATATTTATATATGTCTTTTCTTTATATTAATATATATATATATATATATATATATATATATATATATATATGAAATTCTGAAATGCGCATTTTATGCACAGATTCTACGAGTTTACAAAATCCAACTACAGATAATCCATTTACTTGTGGTTAAAAATATTCGTAAAAACAGTTACATTCCAAAGGAGCCTAGATTTTATTTTTATAATTTCTATCACGTGTTGGAATTCATGGAAATAAATTGGTAGATAAAACTGCAAAATCAGCTTAAGAATAATCTTTTTGAGCAATGATTTATAATAACCTGAAATCTGCTGTTGATCATTTGTGTTACTGTCTCTGTCAGAAAATATATAATCTGAAAACCACAGTAGCAAGCTAACATTAAACCAATCTCTCATCTACATGAGGTAAAATTTAACACGTGATGTTTTATTAACGACTTCGAACTGAACATACATCCTCGGGCGCCTGATTCACAAATTTGCTCTTTAGAAAATCCCCATAACAGAATGTGACCATTGTGGTGAGAATCTGGAAACTAAGTGTAAAACCCATTTTTGTTGACTGTGCTGCTATTAATGGGTATCGGATTAAGTGGTTTAATTCAAGTAACATTAATTTAAGTGAGAGAAATTCCGCATTGAAATGTCATCATATATTTGAATACAGGGTTTTAAATAATATTTAGCTGTCTCATCCATCTGATTTTCGTAAATTTTTTACTTAACAATCTCAAATAGTTGTTATTCAGTGGTTTATCCAAACACTTAATTTTATCAAATATTTCGTGGTTTTCCTCACAGCTTATCCCATTTGAGGAGGATGTTACACCAGTGAAAATTAAATTCTTACGAAAGCTGCTATTGCAATCCATGGTTGCTCTTAAAATACGTAATATAAATACTTTATTTTATTACATGGCCTATAGAATATTTTTAATTTTGAACTAGAGGAACTGTCCATATATTTCCATGTAAACAAAGGATCTGAGTGAAAATGAAAAGATTCACTGGACCACTTTATTTTTTGCAGGATAGCAAGAATTTTAAATTCTAATAAGATTGTGATGCACATTATTAGTGATACTCATACAGCGCACTCTTCCTCGAGACGATTCCTATGCGAGCGCCATTGTAATTTGCATGAAAAATAGTCAAATGTCATAAATAGAAATGCATTATTTCCATAGAACTTTCTTCTCTGCAAAGAAATTGAATGTCATTAATTGTAATCGATGGATGATAACTAAGGTAACCATACGAGAATGTAATTTATCTTATCATAGAGTATCCTCTCTTTTTTAAATGTTTAAAGGAGTGGAGGTATCATTTTATTTGTTTCGTTGTTTTCAAATTAAAGATCCCAGTAATAAATATTCCCTGGGTTTCATAATTTTTTTGTGAAATATCTAGAATATTTCTTTTTAAATTTATATATTCATGTCATTCGGTGCAGCGATTTCATTGCAAATAAAGAGAATTAGAGTTTTATTTATATCGATACAGTGTTCAATTATATTATACATATGTTTGGAAGAAGTAACGTGTTTGAAATGGTAAATAAATTTGAGGGCACTTTTCCTCCCTCTGAATGCACACAGGCAACATGGGAAATAATTGCGTTGTCTTGTTTTAAGAGTTGAAGATTTCAGCCTACGTGACTACTTAAATCTGCTTTGATTTTATGTAACTTTACTTGATGTAAATATAAAATTCGAGCATATCATTTTAAGATTTTGAATTTGTATTGTAGTTTCTTAATAATACAATGCATTCCATGTAATATTGCTTGTGTAAATGGAAGAGATTTTTCTTACTTTTACATTTAGTGGATGTATTTATGAGCAACATCATTAAGCTGGTAGGGCTTCTTTGCACCATGGTCCTTACTTTATGCTCCAAATTGCCGAGCTGGCAGCCGAATGGTTAGCGCTCTTGCCTTCGGTTCAACAGTTCGTGGGTTCGAATCCCACCTTGGGCATGGATGTTTGTAGTGGTTCGGAATCCACTTTAAGCCGTAAGTCCCGGTCTAATTAACCCTCGTGTGCAAAAAATGACCGTTGAGCGACAAACAAACCAAACCAAACCATTATGCTCCAAATTAGACATAAATCAGCATTAAGTTTGTGAATGAATTATACGGTATACTTTTACCTAGGAAAACAAAACTAAATCAGTAAATATTTCAATACTAATGGATATTTTATTGATTAGAAATATGGGTACTTTAATAATAACCTAGATTTGAAAGCTAAGATTAGTGACTATTTTTAAAATAAAAAGGCATAAACTAAAAAGCTTATTCTTATCTTGTTTAGCTCATGGTAACAATTTTTGTCTCGTTGATAGTCGAATGGAATTTTGACATTCGATTACATTTGATATTTGCATATCTTCTTCTACTGCGTACTTGATTGTCATAAATAAGATTTCAGAGCACATTCATTTATTATGTGAAAAACTTAAGGAAATACTTCATTGCAATTTTCAACAAAATAAAGTTAAATGTAATTTTCAGTAAATGAGGTTTAAAAAACTATATTCTATTATTTCTGATTTACCTGGTGAATTTTTTATTTGACATTTAACAATTACTCTTTGTTTATTAAAATTTTTATTTTCTTGTTTATTAATATTTTGAGTTTTATTGTAAAACTAAAGATTTCAATGACCAAATTTTTTAAACCGATGGACGTTTTTAAGCTTCCTCTGAAAAAATTTTATTTGTAAACTTTTCAATTGTTTTAAATACTAAATCACAAATGTTAATAAAAAATAAGATTATTATTTATTGAAAAAAGTTAAAAGTAATATAGTTAAAATGTCCTTTTTTTGTTTTGAGCTGACAGTCAAAGTAATAATAATTAATTCCCGAATCCGAATTTGTCATGCTAATCGAATATATTATTTTACAAATTTTCTGAACTATTGGTAAGTATTTCATATAAGTTTTCCAAAAGCCCATTTTAAAATTACATGTAGGAAAGTGTAGATACTTTTTCTGATTTCATTTTTCAGTTTTAAATTAAATTGAACACAAATATTAATTTTTTTATAACTTAAATTGAAAAGTTTAGTAACGTATCATATTTCTAGAATTATTAAATCAATAAAAGGTTCAATAAGGCTTATAATAATCATATAATTGTTAGATATTTATGTAAATAATATTACATTGCCTTACAAGAGAATATTTATTTTAAATTTTCATTTGGTTTTGTTTCAAGTTGAAAATATCTTCACTCTGCGGTAAAATTATGACGACTTTTTGCTTCCAATTTTGTTATCTATATTGTGTTCTACTGGTATTGTATTAGTCATTAATTAAATTTGGATTTATTCCAAATATTTATCATCATGAATTATGATGCAGTATTTCACACTTGTAAGAAATTTATGCACAAACGATTTTCTGTTAAATTAACTTTCTTTTGTGAATAGTATTGATTCTTTACCTGTAGTTGGTAGTGGTAGCCGACCGATGGCTGAGTGGTTAGCGTTACTGACTCCTGAGCTGTTGGTCCCGGGTTCGAATCCCGGTTCGGGCATGGATGTTTCTTTCCTTCTATGTTCTCGCTGTGTTTCTCTGTCCTTTCTTCTGTGATGTTGTAGGAATGTGACCCGCCCTATAAACGGGTTTGTGGTGGTATGGCGAGGGTAACGCTACTCGCCTCCGTGACTTGATCCACAGGTGCCCGCTGGGTAACGACAAATGAGTAGCAGTCTCTGGCCTTGTTGTGGCATAGGATTAGTCACCCACGTCTGTGCCCGCCATTGGGGAAAAAAGTTGGTAGTTGTAAAGGTTTATTTGCTACATTTTTTTATATGTATTAAGATAATATTTAGTATTCAAGATAATGTTAATATCTGTGTCTAAACACACATGCCTTTAAGTTGAAGGAACGAATTATCTATCGTTTTCAGTTTTTTTATTCAGTTGACAGTTTTAAAAAATATCGGTTAATTAAGCAAATTGCTTAATTTATCCAGGTTGGATTTATTGCAATAGTTTTTTCAATAAATATATTTTGGTTATCATTAGAGTTACTTATGTATGAACATAATATAATTTTAATTTTTGAATTAAATATAATTGATGTTTATTTATTAAATGTATTTACTACTTTCTTTGTGAAGTATTTTTGTAGATGATATGGTAATGTTTTTATAATTTTAGAAATGCTAATATTTGTTTTATTTTCCCTTTTCATGTGTCATTGGATGAGATTTCTGGCTACTACAATACTTTCCTAAAAAAATCCATCAAGTGAATTCATAAGTGAGTTTAAAAACTTTTTTTATTTTTTGAAATCTCATATTTTTGTGATTTAATGTTACGTATAGGCATATCATCAATCTTACTTCCTTTAACTAAAATGAAGCATTCTTAAATGTTTGCTTCAATAATACATGTTATAAGAAGTATTTTACAATTATTGATATTTAGTTTATATATAATATTAATGCTCTATTAAATTTTTATCTGACTATTATATACATGCGTTATATTACATCTCTATGTTGTCTTACATTCTCTGATTGAATAAGCTTTTAAGTGTAAGTGAAAGAGAAATCAGTCAAAATTAAATTAACTGTGTAAAATTAAACTGATTGTTTAAATAGTATTCAATGAATGAGATAATTATACAATAAGTATCAATAATTTTATTATTTTAAAATTATTAAATATAGTGAAGATATTCACTGTACAAATAATCAAATGGATTTTTTAATTGCAAAATCGATGGATTAACTTAAGAAATAAAGAAGCTGAAAAAGATAAAATATTATTTAAAATTCCTTTTTATAGTTAAAAATTTTAAAATATACATGTTCTGTACTACTGCGTATGCATCTTTTATCTAACAATGTGGGAATTATAAGGTAGATTATTATTTGTGTAATTGTTTAAAAACCCTTAAAAAATGATATATATTTATGTAATGGAATTTTCCTGTATACTGAATTTCGACTGATATATTTCTTGAGTGGTGGTGGGATTAAACCCCATCTGGTCTAGTGGAAGTAGACCAGATCCATGAGATCATAGATAGCTAAAAAGTCCAAAAGCAGATGTGGATTTTTCACTTCTATGAAAAGTCAGAAAAACCCCCAAGTACTTCAAGATGTGTTGCAGGCAAAACGGAGCATTGTCGCACTTGGGGCATGATGGGTATTTTCTTTCACCGTCCTCAAAAATCATACACTTCAATGGCCAAGAGAAAGTCGAGACAGTGTCGTCTGATGTACTCTGGCGCCCTTAAATGTTGTGGCGGTTCCAGGATGTCCTTGGAAGTACCAAGGGTGAGCAGGAGAGTTTTAGAAGTAAGTTATTCAGTAATGGAAGAGATCTCTGCTGGTGTTAGTGCCATGCGATCTTCTGGGTTCAAAGGATAACTGGCGGCAGCCTTTGCAAGGTCGTCGGCTACTTCATTCCCAGGCAGACCAACATGCGAAGGGACCCACTGGAGGTGGATTGGGTGTTGAACTGGATATATTTCTTTCACTTATCAAAGGCACTCCCTCACTCATGAAAAAACTTATAACAAATATCAATAATAATTGTTCGTTTCCTGATATCCAATATTAGTACGTTTAAATTAAATCTTCGTCAAAATAAATGATTTCTTCGTTAGCCGTATTTAGGCTTCACATTTGTCTTTAAAAGTTCACTGTACTCATGTTAAGTTGGAGGAATGAATTTCAACCGTCCATCTTTTCATTTGTTATAGTTTTGGTTGTTGTATTCAATAAAAGCCAGTACACTTTTCATTCACTGTGGTCTACCTACTAATAATTTCCTCACACATTAATGGCATTAAATTCTGCATCTTCATCAGAATCTTTCTTGAATAGTATTAGGTGAAGTTTCGTTTCTTCTAATTTTACCTAATACATTTTTTCAGCAAATTTACTAGTATTTATTTTTTAAATTTACCTTTAGTTAATGGTATTTTGTAAAGTACTTGTGAGAAAAAGTCCTGATGTGTTATTTAAACTATGAAACAATACTTTCTTTTCACACGTTTTCTTTAAACTATGTCAGTCACCCTATGGAAAATGTTTTGATTTTTTTCGCTTGAGATTCAATAGCAAATTGTGAGTTGTCTAGCAAGTAATTGCGCCCATTCGTTTCAATTGATTCAGCTTGTATTTCTGTACTTTGCAGTAATTTCGATAAAATTAAAACAGTCTTAATATTAATATTTTATTCAGTACATAATTATAAACATCATTAATTTTTACAATTTTTCATAAAAATAATTTAAATAAACATTAAGAAATTTTTCGAGACCCGTGAGGTGCGACTTGTGTTTTTATCAAGATCTGGCATCCGATATTATAAACATAGATTTGTATATTGTTAAAACTTTGCCCTTTCCAAAATTAACTACATCGATAGTCACTTTTGGAAAGGAACAAAGTTTTGTCAAAGCCACACAAATGAAAATACAAAACTACAAATGTGGACATCCGATCTGCATGCATACGAATACGACACTGTTCATCCTTTTGCAAGTTTTTAGCGTTTTCGAAGTTTGTCTCCCTTATAGGATTCCCCTTTAGGTGAGTACGGGTGCCCCAATCCCGAAGCACCTAGAGTTTTACTCTCTGTTTTTCTTCTCTTCTCCTTCTAATCTTTTCCTTATCCCTTCCATCGCTCGATGGCAAGCGAGGATGCTCTACAAGAGTGGCTGTACGCTCTGTTTGCTTCTTGCTTTTCGTGGACAGGCAAGATTCCAATGTGTTGTCCGTACGTGGCAACCCTTTGGAACGGTGGTACACTGTGGACCCCAGTGTATCAGTCGGTGGGTACCTAGTTGCAATCGTGGCTGGTCTGCTGAGGTCAAACCAAGGTATCACAGCCTTGGGTGTGATACCTTGGTTAATGATGGCGTTAATGATGGTCACGGCCTCCGGGGTAACTCCTGGTGTATGGAAGTCGAATAGCTCTATAGTAATCACTGAGGCTTGAAATATTTAGAGCCGGTCGCTGTCATCCCTTGTAGCACTCCTTGGTGGGCGGCGCCATCAAACTTAAAACTTTTCAAATATTCTATGGGTTTTAATGCTCTAGTCATTGTAGCAAATTTATCTATTTGTTGATAAGCGCACCAAGCATATTTCATGCAGCATCGACTTTTCTGATACAAAGACTTCTAACATCAACTGTTGGTGACATAGAATGTGTTAAAAAATTATGATCAAGAGATCTTCTTGTTCAAGTTGACTCATAACAAGCTTTGATAATCAATAATATAAAAAATAGTTCATTTTCATTCAAAACATCGTTTAATAAAACTTTTAATGAGTCTCATGGTGTCCTACCTAACCCCAATTTCATACATGTTACAAAAGCAGAATTTTTGTAAGAATTACCTGATCAAGGAGTTTATGCTGCACGTCATATAAACATTTGACAAAAGGTGGACTTATCCCTACTCAACCTGTTGTCTTAACTTTTCACAGACACTATTATAACTAAAATTAATAAAAGCAGGTTATATAAACTGCTAACTTCGTCCATACATTCCTAACCCTCTTATGTGTTTTAAATGTCAAATAGGGTGACTCCCAACAGGCATGTAGGAATATTGATCCTATGTGTAGAAAATATGTACTATCTGGTCCTGAAACTAGCGCTCGTACTTCCAAGATTCTCGAGTGTTGTAACTATTCTGGTACACAATGCTGCATTTTCCAAATCTTGCCAAAAATGGATCTTGTAGAAGGAGGTAATTGCAACAAAGATAAAGCAAATTATTATTTGCCAGAAGCAAGGCAAATAGTAAAAAACAGAACACCGAAAGTTGGCGTTTCTTATTCTTCTACTTTACAAACAGATGCAAAAATAAACAACATCCTGCAAAGAAGAAGAATTTATCTAAATATGCTCCACTTTCAATTTTGTCATCTAAGTACTTTGGCATCGACTTCTAATAGCACAATGAAAATCTATAAGGGGTGATCAAATGAAAAGATGCGAAATAGTACGATGGGTACAAATGTAGAGTTTATTCAAAATATACACCATAGGCCTGAGCACAACGATCCCACTGATGAACAAGCCGCAGGATTCTTTGTTCCCAGAATTCCTGTGGCCGTGACGCAATCCAGTCCTTCACTGCGTCCTTAAGTACGTCGTCCGAGTTGAAGCGCCGAGCTGGCAGCCGAATGGTTAGCGCTCTTGGCTTCGGTTCAACAGTTCGTTGGTTCGAATCTCACCTTGGGTATGGATGTTTGTAGTGGTTCGGAATCCACTTTAAGCCGTATGTCCCGGTCTAATTAGCCCTCGTGTGCAAAAAATGACCGTTGATCGACAAACAAACCAAACCGAGTTGAAGCGCTTCCCTTTCTTCACTAGTTTCTTCACAGCTTTCTTCACTAGGTAATCCACCGTGTCGATGAAATCGCTCGTGATGGCAGTGTTTTCCTGGCCTGGTCTCGGGTCATGACCCACACTCTCATGAGCCCTCCATTTTCTAAGACTTGTCGGAGATACATTTCTCCCCGTAAACGGTCACTATATGACGATGAATAACTGCTGGTTTCTCACATTCCGCTGTCAGAAGTAGGATAACACCTCTCTGCTCCTTAATCGCGGAATTTTGCAACGCGAACGGCATCCTGTCCTCATACAGACTGCCGCATCATTTGGACGCCGCTTTTGATAAGAGCATCTGCTCTCTCCTGCGCACGCGGGCACCCGCGCATGCTTCGATCTCAGCCAGAAACTCCAATCATATCCCGAGATGTCTCGCTACGTTCTCCCTTGGCAGAATATGCAAATATTTAATTGTTGCGTTTTTGCGTCGTTTCGTACCTTTTCATTTGATCACCCCTTATACTTCAGTTACCCATAAATCTAAGGCTGATGATACAAAATTTAAAAAACCAAAAAATCTGGAGAAAAAATGTATTAAAAATTGATGTATCTTCTAAAACAGATATGGAAAGGGATTCTTCCTCTATATCTCAGAACGTTTCAAAATCTAGAACAAACAAGCACGAAAAACAATCAAATAAAACCTACTCTGGGTGATATTAATATCATAAAACTGTCGTGGCTCTCAGAAATTATTGTTTTTTTTTTAATAATATAACGTTTATCTATCTCATCTTTCTGGCTTTCATGAATTTGTTTTAGTATTTTTATTCTTCTGTCATTCATCTCAACATTCTCAGTTTTTATCTATTGATTTATTCAAGCACTTAACTATCAAACATTTTGTTTTCGGCGTAGCTTATCCAATCTGAGGATCTTGCGCCAGTAAAGTCAAAATCAAATCAAATCAAATCGAATTTTGCCATCTTTTTTCCTCATTGTTAACGACCCAGATTTTAGATTCCCAGAATCATAAGTATGTCGTCTAAACCTGGGCATTTGCATGAAATGCAAGTGAAATTTAATTGAAAATACCTTGTAATATTTTTTTCACTGGGTTCTATATTTTCTTTCTCACATTGAGCGATACATAAAATTCGTGCATTTTCTTAATGTTTAAGTCCGGATATAAGTAATTTGTCTCTTGTGTAGTGACTTGTGTGTCGACGAGAAATGAATTTGCTTGACGAGAATGAGATTGAATTGTAGCCTTCTGGGATTTCTCAATGAGCTATACTGCTGTTATTATATAAAGACCTTGGTATTACTTGTCACGTTGCTATGGTTTCCATAACTCTGTTGAATACGAGATCTCGAGTTTCAGAACAAATCGTGGAATTCTCTCAGATCTCTGGTGAGAAAGCATTTCGATACATCTAATACTTCTGTCCCATGACTTTAAAAGATTGTATTAACAGTATAGGTTGAGATATGAGTGACCACCAGCACATACTTCTCTGAGTTGGATTCCACCAATTAGATTAAAAATGTCTTGTGGTAGTCTTTATAATTTAGAAGCAGGTACTAAACAGAAGCGGCTTTTGTATTTGATCTGTCAAACAAGAGGTATTATTTCACTTGTAGAACATTACAACAATGACCTACTTTTGATTTATTAGCCAATTCTAGTGAACATGCCATGACATATGCGTGAAATTTACGAACCTTCGGTTATGTCGGGCTTCGAACTCACTACCTTTTGACAATGTGAACAAAACCCTGACCAAGTAGGCCGCCACTGCCTTAATGTACAGAGGCGTCACAAGTTCTGAGATAGTAATGATTGCGTTTGCCAAGTGCAAATACTCACCTGAACCCTACAATTACGTCATTAATAACATCAGCTTCTCCATAAAGCAGTTAAGAAATTTCTATACTTGTATGCTGAATTGAGCATGAGTACTTTAGAAATCATCTATCTCATGAATTCGTCGCGATCTCAGTCCTGTTTGCAGAAGTGGATTCAGATTGGTCATGCAGAACCCGCAGTGCCTACTAAAAGCAGCCGCCGAAAATAATTATTTTATTTAGATGAATTTAATGAATTGTACTACTATTTCATAAACTCTCAGCCATGGTGGCCTAGTTGGTTAGGACGTCGTTCTCATTATTGGAAGGTAGGGAGTTCGAATCCCGGCTTAACCGAAGATACATTATGTTCAATAATGGCTGCTGGGGCATTAAAACTGGGCATGGTTTCAATGTTCTTCAAGTAAAATAATACCTCTGCGGTTGGCAGGCCAAGTATTGGGGGTTTCTGCTTGGTCCCTGCTTCAAAATCCCGAAGACTCCATCCGACTGCTTCTATATAACTGGTAGGGCCCAACTCAGAGCTTGGTGCTGGGAAGCATGCTGATGCAACGTCAACTTCACGAACTCTGATTTTCATGAAAGGAGATTGTCTGCATAATATTAAGTTAGCAAGTCCACGAAGTTCACAGCAGCATAAGTTGTTATCGCAGAGACCATAGCTTTGTTGCACCACCGACATAAACACCTTCAATGGTGAATGTCAAATCATCTACTGACAAGTCACGGTTGTGTGCACTGTGGCATAATAGTAACTTTTGTTGCGGCAAACTTTCGCGTTGTCATACCTTGTGTAATGTAATGGGATTCAGTGGATATAAAATTGTCTATAATTGTTGACATTTCTAACATTACATGTTTATATGCAGGAACGCTATTTTGATCTTTTCAAATTTTCCTTGGTTCTTAAAATGTTTAGCTCTCTTGGCTTACTTGTTCTGTCAATAAACACCAAAACGAAGGTCTGATTAAAGGTTGCTAAACAATTAAACGCTAAACATAAATAATCAAGCGCTACTTTGGATGAACTGTGGCTTTGTTTTAAAACAGTATAAGAAATGGTTTATTGTGAGCAGTGCATTGAAATAGTTCATTCATGTTGTAGTTTTTTCTTTTTAATTTCGGAGTTTTGTACACTGTAATCATCTTGATATGCGGCTGGGATTCCAAACTGTAATAAGGCTTAGTTTTTTATTGCTAAACATTGTGATCTTTTTGCTTCATTGAAGATGTCGTTGAATTCGATGGGCAGTTCTGGATTAGCTTGTCAGAGATTTGGTAGAGTATGTCATCACTCATACTTCCTTTAAAGGAGTCCCATAGCTGTTTTGGAGTTGATTGGTAACATGTTAATAGAATTATAGCGAATAAGTCTCTGCCTTGGTCAGCTGAGTCTATCAGTAAGCCTTCTTGTACTGTTAATATTCAGCGATTGTCGTTTTTCAGTAGTCTTAATCGTTGGCATTTTCTCTGTATGACTGCTATTGTTAACCATCAATAGTATCGAGATCTGGGAAATACTTTGGTGGACGTATTTCATGTAGCATCATCCGGGGATAAAAACATTCGGGTGTACAGTATATACTCTGCTTAGTGCATTAGCTTTCATGATTCCTAAAGGATACTCTACTGGGAATTTCTTGTTTTCATCGTTGAAAGATTTTTTTGTTGTGTACCCCGTAAAACAGGTAGGGACATGGATATATAGTAATGTTCTCGCTTATGAATCTGTAATAGTTAAAAAAGTTGTTAATGTTGCATTCTTAGGTAGTTTGCTTGCAATGTTTCATGCAGTCTTTTGTGAACTAAACTTCGTTTCCATGCTCTAAATGCACTACTCGATATTGCACAGTTGGTTCGTGTAACCGAAATTCCGCCACTCCGTTTCGTTGCCGTTGATTTATCTTCCTATTTGGTGCATGCGGATCTCGTCGTTTCTGTTTGCTGTCTTTGGCTGTACAGTAGTGGGTATTTGGGCTGTGAAGCCGTCTTTTTGGGTGATCGTCTTCTGTATTTGGAATAGAAACTATTTCCGGTTTTTTTTGTCATCTAAGTAGGGTTTTGGAAATTTTTTGTACACTTTCCATCATTCATACATGACTAATTAAGATTTAATGGCTTGCATAGTCCGTGATTCATGTTTTTTACATCTATGTCGTAGATTTCCGGATCTTTTTGTATTGTTATATCATGTCGCTTCATGGAGTCATGGTTGGGAATTTGATTCTATGTTTCATTGTCTTTGATCATTAAGCGGTAAGCACAGAACTCCATAAAAGTGACTTTGTTTGTTTCTATACCTGTTTCAGGTTTGCTTTTTTCACATTAAAATAATAACCGTCTTCTCCGTTCAGAAATATTAATTGGTGGTATTGGAGAGCATCTTATGAACGGCGTCTCTCTACAATGCGTTGAAGTTCTTCTCTTATTTGTACAGTGTTTTCAATGTCACCAACAACGATGGCGACTTCGTCTGTGAGAGGTGCATTAAATCGACATTCGTGTTCTTTAGGTTGTCTTTGATTGACTCGAATTATAACTTTATAGTCGTCAGAAAGCATTCGGTCTAGTTTTGTTTTGAAAAAGTGAATAAATTGAATGTATTTTTGTAAGACTCATTGCACATTTTGTATTGTTTCTTGCCTCAGTTCTCTGATGTAGTGCATCGTTGATCAATTTCTTTTTTCATTTACGATGAATTATATCCGCAGAAATCTAAAATTGCCTTTGGGTAATGGTAGTAATGACACCATTATGTGGTAGATTTGCCCTTGGATGGAACAAACATAATTGACTTCATCTGTGTTAGTGTTGAAGTGTTATCGAATAAGGTGATTTAGAAGCAGTGATTGTACGCTTTTATGTTTTGAAGAAAGTGGTTTGATTCTGTATTTTTCCTGGTCATGTAATGTAGAAATTTCTGCGGAAGTGCTTTCAGTGGTGGTAATCGAACATTTCTATGTATCCAACAGATTCCTGGTCTTTCTGTACTGATTTTTTTTCGACAATCCATTTTTCCTTTTTTCTGATTACTTCTCCATTTCTCTGATTACGATGTGTTTGTGTTTGTCATATTCTTTCGTCGGGTCGTCGTGGAATGCTTCATTTATTAAATCGTACTGTTTAATTGTTCTCGACCACGCTTGTCGCAGAGTGATATTTTCATGGGTGCATTGCGTTTGCAGTCTTTTGTTATAATGTGTCACAATTCTTGATTCTTCAATTCGTTCATTTCTTTGTACTTCGATTTCACTGCTTCTCTTGGCTTTTATTTTCGTTCGTTGGAAACGTTAACATCTTTAGCACTCTTCGACTGTTTCGTTTTTGTGCTGTTCTTTTTATCCTCATTGTTTTGCTCCCGAACTGGCTATATATCTCTTCCATTTTAACGTTTAGGAATTCTGTAAAATACAAATTATATCCTTTAAGAAATACAATAAGTACATTTTAAAACTTTTCGTACTTTATTATCGATTTATATTCAATCCCTGTGTATCACTTTGATTATTCACATTTTACTGTTTTTTTTAAATTCATTTTCTGTACTTCACTGGTAAGAAACTGACGTTCAAACCTACGACGGATCGCGCTTTATATACCCATTGCTTCCAATAGGTAGCCTAAACTTATAAAAACACTTCGAATAATCAAGAATACTCTAGAACATTCCACAACATTTCAGTTTTTCTAGGATGTTCCACAATGATCTGGGATATTCCACACTAATCCCGAATATTCCAGAAAGTTGTGGAAGTCTCTAGAATATTTTCGAATGCTCGGGATTGTGTGTTCAGGAATTTCTATAGGACAAAACTTCCATCCCGTGTATGTTCAAGAACATGCCCTTCAAGTAAAAATGGGAACTTTCTTCGTTTACGGGAGATAAAAGGTTACCACCCTAGATATAACTCTCTTGTTCATACCTGGATTTATTTAATAGTGTTAGTGGCACGCACATTGTATGCTTTCTTTATAACTCATGTTGATTATGTTTGTAATACTAGTGAAATTAAACAGTAAGACATGCACAAAGAATCTTTAAATCTTAAATTTCTAGCGTGAGAAACTTTAAATATTTATGGACAAGAGTATTGTTAAATTAACGATGAAAAATATCCTAAAACAAATTCCACAATCGCATTTAGTGAACACGATGGATTTTCGGTTATAAACCGAGATTCGAACCCACAACCTACCGATAATGAGAACGACACCTTAAACAACCAAACCTATGCAATCTAGCCATGAATTGTGAAACAAAGACCAGAAAGTTAATCATTTGACTGCCAGCTCCGTGGATATATTTTATGGTTAATAATTGGGAATGATGCATTGTTAGTGAATGATATTTCCTAAATAGGAATATACGTATATTAAACATCAGTACCCATGTGCATTAATTCACAAAAAACATTTTTATGGTTTTTATAAAGAATATATATTCATGTCATGTCAATAAAATTTAATAAATCATTTGTATGATAAGCAATATTCTTCTGCGCCAATTACAGTATAGTATTAGTATCCAATATTAAAATGGATTTAATTCCTATATCAATTAATATTCTTGATTTTTATATTTACAATGATCACTTAATTCAACCGATATATTGCTACCGTATCTTCATAAAAATAGCCGAGCTGGCAGCCGAATGGTTAGCGCTCTTGCCTTCGGTTCAACAGTTCGTGGGTTCGAATCCCACCTTGGGCATGGATGTTTGTAGTGGTTCGGAATCCACTTTAAGCCGTAAGTCCCGGTCTAATTAGCCCTCGTGTGCAAAAAATGACCGTTGAGCAACAAACAAACCAAACTTCATAAAAATAAACCGAGCTGGCAGCCGAATGGTTAGCGCTCTTGCCTTCGGTTCAACAGCTCGTGGGTTCGAATCCCACCTTGGACATGGATGTTTGTAGTGGTTCGGAATCCACTTTAAACCGTAGGTCTGGGTCTAATTAGTCCTCGTGTGCAAAAAATGACCGTTGAGCGACAAACAAACCAAACTTCATAAAAACACGGTTTATAATAACGATATCAATTTTTACGCGTATTTTAAGTTTGCATTAATTTTAATATAAGTTTTAATATCAATTTCTTGTTTATTTTAATTCCCATAAAGCAGTTTTTATTTGGTTTCGATTTTCTTATGCCAAGTATCAGATATTTTAAGTTATTCGCTTTATAACTAATGCAATTATTTCTCTTTTATACTTAATTTATGATTGATATATATTTTACTATTAAAAAAATTTAAGTATATATATTTCGTGCTGTGTTTATGTGTTTATCAGTATTATAATATTTGCAAAAAAATAAATTTGAAATTTTACGTAAATTACTTCACGTTTTTTATCAGATTCTTATCTATTTTAAATAAATTATTCATTTATGCTTTAAAGTATTACTCTAAGTATATTTGATGTTTTCAATGATAACTTAGTAAATCCTTATCAAGCTAAATATTATCTAGTATTTCGATTAAATCTAATAAAAAGGCCGAGCCATTGATTTTGCTTGTAGAATACAGTTGGAACATTCCCTTTTAAAACGAGTGCATTTATTAGCTATTTTTGCACCTTGAAAATATACCAAGATGAAAAGTTGAATGTTAGATAGAAATAAAACATTAAATTTCACTAAAAATTTAATAAATCAAAGTTGAATAAAACAAAGTCCCACCATTACCTTGCTGTAAGACAGCACTCACCAGAGAGAAAGTCCCGAGTTCGATCTCAGCCAGGGTCAAACAACGGGAAATTCACCCTGTGTTTCTGCATTCACTTCCATCTCAGTGGGTGCTTGAGAACCATCGGATTTCCTCCCTTGAGACACGTTTCTTTTATCTTTAAAAACTTCCCCTGGTTGACAAAAATGTCTTACAAATGTAGCAAGTCCTTTGGCTGTCCACTAAACAGTATCATAGTTAAATAAAATAGCGTATTTATTCAGTTGTTAATGAAACTAATTCCTTATCTATATGCAAGGTTATCTAATTTTAGAATCAGTTTAATGAAACAAAAAGGCATTATTTTATTTTCCTATTTTTAAAATTAGGAATGTTATTGCTTGTTGAAATTTTCATCACACACCATGCAAATTGATGTTTTTTTTTTAAATTCTTTGTATTACATTTTGTTGACAAGGAAAACTTTGATAACAAATATGTGTCCACCCAAATATAAATAATATCCCCTACAAATTTCTTCATGCGCAAAAAACATTTAGCAAATTAAAAGCTGTAAGAAAGTGCTTAATGTCATGGTGCTAAACCTTCCTTATTTTAAAGCAGCAGAATGGTTAGCAATCTGCATTTCGGTGCAATTGCTCTAGGGTTCAATTCCCACTTTCACATGGTTGTTTATACTGGTTCGGAAACTACTCTGCTCGACATTGAAAATACAACACCGAGAAGTTGCCAGAAAGTGACGAAACTCGGCAAAATGAGAGAGACATCAACGAACAATAAGTGATCGGATCTCGAAGTTATATGCATAATACAGAGCGAGAACAGGTTCGAGTCTCGGCTTAGTAAGTTGTAGGACCACCGTGGACGGCAATACACGAAGCAATATATGTAGGCATTGATTCAATGATAGTTCGGATGACGTTCTGAGAAATGGCTCTGCATTTCCTGTCAACCATTTGCTAAATTGCGTCTTCTGAAGGAGGCGGTGGCAGGGCTTGCAAATGGCATCCTAATATACCCCAAACGTTTTCGATTGGTGAGAGATCTGTCGAGCAAAGTGATCAGGCAAGCAGTTGTATTCCTTGCGGAGCATGTTGGCTGGTGGGAGTAATGTGCGGTCGGGCGTTATCCTGCTGATAAAAGGTATTGGGCACCCCCTGAAGGTAGGCGAGTATCAGGCCGCAGCACATCATCCACGTAACGTTGGGCTGTCGTAGTACAGTGAAGACGTACTAGAAGTGACACATGAAATTGTACACCCCAAACCATGATGGCGTGTTGTTGCGTGGTGGGGTGTTTTTTACAATTGCTGCATAAATGTGTCCACGTCGATGCCCCACTCATACGCTGCGACTATCACTGAAGAAAGAGAAGCGTATGAAGAAGATATTCTGTTTTCCAAATAAAGGGAAATCTCAAAAAAATTTGGCAATCTGCTTGTTTTGTCAATAGACAAAGTTTTGCTTTTATTGACAATTTTTGATTTTCAAATTTCATGAGTAAACAATCTTTTTCTTTGTGTATGATCTCTCAATATGATTTCTAAATTATATCAGCTTCTTTTGCTTATCTCAATTCCCCATATCCTATGTTCGGTTCAACAGTTCGTGGGTTCGAATCCCACCTTGGGCATGGATGTTTGTAGTGATTCGGATTCCACTTTAAGCCGTAGGTCCCGGTCTAATTAGCCCTCGTGTGCAAAAAATGACCGTTGAGCGACAAACAAACCAAACCCCATATCCTATGTTTGCAACAAGGTCATCAGACATCTGCGTTTCTAAAAATAAGAAGTTTTCCATTCTTCAATGATTAGACATTTTTATCACTTTGCCTAGGTTCAACCACCTCAAACTGTTGTATTTAATGACGTCTTCATAATCTGCCTCTCCACAGTCACAGAACTTTTGATGGTGGATAATAATGTCATTGCTCTTATTTTATTCACCACACTAGAAGTAGTAAATTCGGCATGCTTTAAGCTCACTGCACTCTCACAAAAGACTTTTGCTTTCATTTTGAATCAGGAAAGACATCTTGTTTTGTGTGTTGTGTTTATAACTTGTTTTTAAATGCTTCACCATAACACAATAGCTTTGGCTCCATCTTAATTTTAATGCTTGTCATTTTGTTCAAGAACCAAAGATACTTTTTCCCTTAAATATGCAGCACTTACAATCACTCCATAAGACTTGCTTGAATCTTTCTTTGATTGTAGGCTGAGTAATTAATCTGATATCGCGAAATTTCCGTTCATTAAAAAAGATGCTTGCTTTCTCAGTATCTTTATTTGCGCTTTCGTCCTGTTCCAAAGGAATTCCTGCGGACAGTCTCCGTTTATTCTGCAAGTTCGTCACTGATAAAGTGAAGGCGGTACACTGCGATCTGCCTTATTTATCAGGTTATATAATACGCGGTTGCACTCTCTATTAAACACTACTTAATAAATTCCCCATACAAAATGAATTGTTTAGTTAAATTGTAGGCTGGCATGAAACTTGATTACACTCTTTAAATATTTAGCTTCAACATTAAAATATTTATAGTGATACAATAAACATTCTTTGTCCTCTACATTAACAAAAATACATTTATCCTTTCTTCCTAAAATACCACATTCCTCCCACATTTTATGCTCTTTCGAAGATTTATGGTGTCATTAAAATTTTTATTTTTACTTATTACCAGAATTTCATTACCTATGCATGTTGACATGGACTTCCTGATGTAAAATAGAAATAAATATTTGGTCTCGAACAAGAAGATATCGGTACAAAGTCGACGTTTCCGATTGTTTAAGCAGTGTGCAGCAAAAAAAAAAAAAAATGCATACGCACGAAGGACGTGGGCCACAAATTACTGAACCTTAGATTATGATATTAACTAAATGCTGTTTCAACTTTAAAAAGGAGGCTTTCCGTTTGAATGGTGGAGTAAATAACTGCAATGAGATATCAGGATATTACGACGCAATCTTTCCATTAAAAATTAGTTTCTGTAAATATTCCTCAACGGTCAGATTTAAGTTCAAGGACACACTGAAAAGAACTTTCTAAGCTGCTACCTTACATTGTTATACTGACTCATGTACTGGAATAATAGTAGCAAAGGTTCTAATTTCTATTTCCAAATCCCTTAATATGTATTACAAATGCATTAATTTTGCAACGTTGTATCCAAGATTTTGCTACTTTTTCCCCTTAACTTCGGATTTTGACTGCAATCAGTGTTTCACTAGAAGTAAAGCACCCCTCTCTTTCTACTTGTTTCATAAAATATCCAAATAAACCACCAAATTTTACTTCTCTGATCGACCCACTCTTTTGATTCATCATCCATGGATACGCCTGAACACTGGTAGGAAACGGCTAGTATGGAAAACATAAGCTATAAATATTTTTAAAAAATATAAATTTACTTTACTTTTTAAAATGAAATAAAAAATAAAAGTAAATTTAAATTTACTTTACCTTTTGACAAGTGAAGATGCTATAGAGACAACCGTTCTCGACAAACTTATAAAGTTATCGTGTAAATGCTTTGGTGTTTAGCGATAATTATTACTGGTCACACACATCAACACTCATTACAAGCTTTATCGTTTTTATCATCTTATAAGAATGTTTCACTTAATATTTAATTAGGTATTTAGTTTCAATTGGAAAAATGTATTTCAGCGAGAATTTATTATAATTTTGAAATGTTTTAGCTCCAATATAATAAAATTATTTCCGTTGAAAACGAATTAAAAAATTTTAACTTCTGCAAGGACTCATTTTTGTAGAAGCTAAGAAATTTAGACATCTTTGAATGTTTATAAATTAATAAAAATTGCACCTTGACTTGAATGAAAATTTTTTTTTGCTAAATAAATATAAATGTGTACTATTAAAAATTATGATTGTAATAATTTATTTACATTTTAATTTTAAATAATTTTCTGTTTAATTATCTGTTAATCATTTCAGGTTTCTTCTATGCAACGCTTACTTCTCTCTCTTTCAATTTGGATGGTCAAATTTTGGAGAAAAGTATATTCACACACATATATATATATATACTCAAGATTTTCACCTAAACATTATGTTATTTAATATAAAATTAAATTGGTTTTGATTAAATTTAAAAAATGTTTAAATATTTAAAGTTACTGTAATGAAATTTTAACATATTGTTTTGTTTAAAAAAAGCCTTAGGGATTTATAAATTTATCTTTAAACTAAATTGTTAACTGTAAATATATTTAGAAAGAACGCATATGTGTTCAATTTCTAATTTTTAAATATCTTAAGAGCTGAATATAATATGTCAGAAAATTGGTTAAGCTGAAAGAAATTGTACTTTTACAATTTTTTAGTTCTAGTAAACTTTTCTTTGGTGTGGTGTCATTATTTCTCTCACACAACATAAGAGCATTATTTCTATTTTCCATTAAATATGATTGTTTGGTACTTTTTTTACATAGCAAACATTTCTGAAGAAAAGTATTTATTTTAGTTACATAGAAAATGTTTATTATATTAGCATAATTTTAGATGTAAAAAATGAAGATACATGCAGACAAAAATTAATTTTGAGCGAAATATTTCATAACATAAAGAAAATTAGTTCATAGCTAATAAACATTAATTATTCAGCTAGTTATTGTGCAATTATCAGTATCATATATTGAAAGTGTGTTTAAAAATAATTCCACTCCTACGTGGTTTGATATCATTATTTCATAATATTTTAAAAACTCTTACTTTCATTTCTAAAAAATAGAGTTTACTTGGTAATTGCTAATGCAGTACTTCAGTGAGAAAAAATCAGATTTTTCTGGGATAATTTCTTCGTTTGGGTTAAATGACAGGAAAGGGGAAAGAGTTCTTTTTGAAAAAGCTCAGTTATTGCCCTCGTCATTTTGTACTCGAAATGAGTACTTAAAAACTTTAGACCAGTGATTCTCAACTTTTTATTTTGTCGCGACACATTTTTAACGATTTCAAAATTTGGTTTCACACAAAAAAATAATGCATTATAATATATAGATAAAGCAAACAATTTTTAAACCATGTAAAGTAGTTTATGATAATAATTTTGAATGTAATGTAAAAAACAAAATATACTGTTTTTGTAGCACATACATTTATAAAAAAAGGAATTAATTTACAAGATAATGAAAATGCTTTTAATGAGCAATTTAAGCTTTATGAATATTGATAATTTCATTTATATTCGGTTGTAAAAATGATTATTTTACTCTCATATAGCTTTCTACAGTTAATAGTATTGATCTTTTTATCTTGATTAATACTGATAATTCTAATTCGCACGAAAAAGATATAAAAAATTGTCATATTATTGATAAAGTTGAGCAAATATTTCACTGTAATGAAATTTCAGTTATTGAAGATAAAAAAAAAAAATAGTTCTCTCTCTTAACTGCAAAAATAGTGTTTCCTTTGCAGTCTAGCTTAATCTAGGCAAACTTTACTCTTAAAAAACTATACAATTCTAAAATTTGGCAGCGCACGATAGCAACGCTGCCCAGTGGTTGGGAATGACTGCTTTGGCCATTGGAAAATCAACCAGACACATCACTGTAATCTGATATGCAAATCATTCATGTACTTTTTAATGATTCGCTCTCAAATGTACTTGTGAATTGTGGCACTTTTAATTAAAATTTACACTCTTGTGTAACGTTTGAAACTTTGATTTTAAAGGCAATTTGTCCGTTAAAACTATTAGCATAATTTAAAATGAGATTATTTTTCGAAATAGGTATGATTTAATGAAAGTATTATGGCAAATACCTTAAAGTTTTTATTGTACATAAAATAATCTGAATTTATTAAGCTGAATGATAAGCGTTCTTGCTTTTGGTTTAACAGTTCCTTGGTTCAAATCCCACTTTTGGAATGGATGTTTGTAATGGTTTATAATCCAATTTAAACACGTAGTTCTCGGTCTTTAACCCTTATATGAAAAAAATGAATCGAGATTTTATTGAAATAACTGAATCATCGTTACTCTCTACACTACCCGACATTAAAATACAAGAGCAAGAAGGTTTGCCAAAAGTGACAAAACTCTGCAAACAGAGCAAGACGTGAACGAATAATAAGAGATGTGTAGTTTGAAATAATTATTGCATAATACAGATCAAGAGGTAGGTCAGATCAGTAGGTTGTAGGACCATAGTGGATAAGGACAAGTATTATGTCTACAGTCAATAACAGTATGGTGGGTGTTGTAATGTATGGTTCTCCATTATCTGTCCACCATTTGTCAAAATGACTCTACCAAAGGAGACAGTGTCAGGGTAATGTCCAATCATATGCTAAGCATGTTCGATTGATGAGAGATTAGGTGAGCACCGTAGAAAATGAAGTAGGTGTACACTTTGCAGGGCATGTTGGCAGAAATAAGTGGTCGGGCAATGTTCTGCTGATAGAGGCATTGGGAACCCTCTGAAGTTAGGCCGCAGCGTAACCTGCTCTTATCATCTCTAAAACTCGTCTGTCTGCTGCAACTGCACTACCTCGACGATGGCTTGGCATACTCTACAATTTGACTTTTTTCTGCAACAAGAAGTTTTCAACGATTATTTTCCAAGCAGCAATAATGGCGCGAATACCTCATCATTTGCATAATTTAAGTTGCTTCTACCAGAAGTTTGCAGAATTTTCTGGCCGCTCATTCTTGGTGTTGCATGTTCAAATGGTGAGTGTATTTATTGTCCATCAAAACTAAAACATTTATAATTACTTAATCATTTTAAAATTGCTTGTTAAAGTATATTACAAATTTCGCTTATACATCCTAATTCATTGTCATGTGCTCATATTTTATTTATAATTTCATGCGAGTTTACAAATTATTCAAGATTTCATATTTTAAGTGTTCTATCCGCCATTGCAGAACACAGTTTTTTCTTCTGAATAAGATATAATTTCTTCTGGAAAAATGCTATTATGGTCGCAAGTATATTCTTAATTGCCATTCAAAATTTTATACAATGCTTGTAAATATAAGTACTCAGTTTCTTAAACTTCAAAAATGTGTGTAACTGCTTATATTTAATGTTGAGTTTCATTTCAAGTGTGACATAAAAGTTTATGTTTGAATTAATCCTTGCGTACGCAAAGTAACCATAAAGTGACAAGCCAGATTTAAAAAATGCCACTAGACGTTCTCTGACAAATAGTTTCAAATGATAATCTGAGCAAAAAAAAATCTGAACAATTTTATTAAGATTATCTTAATGATATTTTTTCCCACGCAAATGCCAAACCAAACGTGCGTTGAGCTAAAGGTCGAAGCTCTAACCCTTCATCTGCCTCTGCTTACTCAGTGATACAATCATTTTTAAAAGTTATTTATTGCAATCTATATAGACTGCAGTAATATTAAAGAATCT
This sequence comes from Latrodectus hesperus, assembly GCA_037975125.1. Classification (NCBI taxonomy): domain Eukaryota; kingdom Metazoa; phylum Arthropoda; class Arachnida; order Araneae; family Theridiidae; genus Latrodectus; species Latrodectus hesperus. Next base: position 65,999 of record JAJQOW010000459.1, on the reverse strand, counting down.
TTCTAGGGAAAATATTTTTTATGAAAACCAATAATGAATATGAATAAATACCGTATTCAACATTTCACAAAGCTTAGAATGAATTTTTTAAATACACTGTAATTTTCAATAATGATTCAACTAGATTGACTGTTTCTTTACATAAAATCAAGTTAAATAAGTTTTGAACTGGTTTACTTTCCTTCCAGACATAAGAATATATTCGTTATTTATTTGCTATAATTTTCTTCGAGGTATAAAAATAAATCTTGTGATGTGTACAAGTATGTTAAATAATGCCAATATTACAAAGGAAATGTCAGTACTTTGAAATAACGAAATAAATATAACACATTTTTAAAGATCAATTATTTTTAAATGCAAATTGAAAGTTCACAACTCAAATTCGAGGAAAAACTAAAATGCATGCTTAAATAAAATTATTCTGTTATTAATTAATTAATGAAATAAAAATGGCGTTTCTTACAAAATTTTATTATATTGAGAATGTTTTATATCAGATTATATTTCGGTTTCGGCAAAAGAAATGACAGAGAACAAAATCTAAGAATTGGACCGCCCCTCATTGAAGCTCATCTAATTAACAGGGTGTAAGCAACCTGTTAATTAGATGAGTTATTATTTAATTTGATAAATAGGTAAGACAACTGGTCTAGTAAACGACGAAAAGTAACAAAATTGGTTTGTATATTATCTGTAAATTTTTCAGATTGTTTTTCACAATTACGTTGGAATTCCAAATCCTGAAATCTTTAGAAAAATTTCCAGAGGAATGCTGAAACGTTATAAATAATAGTTTTCGTGAAATGATGACTTATATCTTAATCACAGAAATTTCCAATAGTAATTTCAAACTTTCTAGATTAAAAACTTAAATTGCCTTTTCGTTAAAGAATACTTTTATATTAGTTTTGTTTTCAATTTAGAGTAAAAATGAGCTACACTTAGACAAAACAATTCATTCCAAGTTTTTACAAGAACTTGGTTTTTGTATGATTGCTGCTTAACGGTAACCTTGTGCAGAGAACTGCTAACTGATGCGGAAGAGTAAAAAGTGGATTCAGAACCACTACAAATATGTAAGACATAGGAGGGATTCGAACCCACGAACTATTGTACGAAAACAATCCATTATCTTCTCTGTTTTACAAAAGATTATTTCCTCACTATATTCTACTGAATGGATATTAGAGATTGAAATTTCATTCGAGCACCAAATAGAAATAGAAAAAAATTTCAGTCTTATAATTATTGTATGACTGTTAATTGAGATGTATACACACACAGTAAAAATAAAATGGATGTTTCTCCTGTTTCAAATAATATGGATGTATCTTCAAATCCATTGGTGAAAGATATTTTTCTTGAAAGACTTGTATGGCTTTTCTTTTAAAAGTAATATATACCCACCATAAAATATAAATGAACTCCTGTCATTTTGGGGCTCATGATTTTAAAAAACTATGCGCAGACAACTTCTTTTTCAGTGAAGAAAGGACAGGTAAGCCTCTAATTTCCAGGTGGCTTAAGTTTCTCTACACTTCCCTCCATGGATCCTTCCTTTTAAAATTACGATTGGTCTAACTGAGAACCACGGTGCAGCTGTCAATATCATGACAGAGCCACCTTTATAGTTGGAAAGATACTCACAATCATACAAGTTTCCAATCGTGGGTCAATCCATTGAAGGAATATTTGTGAGAAATAATTTGTCGGACTTTTTCATCCCTTATATCTATCGGATAAATTTTGCTAATGTAACAAAATTGTAGATGACGTCTGGCTTTAACATTTGTCACAAGTACTTTGAAAATTGCTGTTCTGTCGTAAAAGTTCTGCTTATAAATGATTTCGAACTGTAATCGTTGACATTGGAGAATTCAAATGCAAAATTGATCTCTGCTATCATTTTTGTTCCAGTTCGTTCTTCTTAAACATTATAATCTGCTTCAATACCCATAGATCTGATTGATTTAATTTTTTTTCTTGCATTTGTTTGCTTTTTCGAGTATTTCTTGTTAGAGTGTAGATATGCTGTCCTGACTTTTAGGCTTTTCTAAAGCCTTATAGCTCTAGATCCTTTTAAATTTCTATAGATTCGGCTATTCTTTCTCCAGCAAGTTTGACGAAAGTACTCAATTGTAAGAGCACGACTTGCTGGAGCAAGAATTGCTCTTTTACAAGTTATCTAATTTATAAATTAGTAAGATTCAACATTTCTAGCCTTTGGGAAAATCTGAAAATAGCAGAACTATAATAAACCATACCATATATACAACTAGAATATATATATATATATATATATATATATATATATATATATATATATATATATATATATATATATATATATATATACACACATACTAGTAATTAATTTTTTGTACTTTAATGCTAACAAAATTCATTCAGAAATGTTGCACTTACATTCATAACTCTATGTATGTTTCTGAATATTGATTTTTCAGAATTATTTTTGATTGCTTCAAAATCTTCATATTTTAGTTAATTTCAAATATTTATATGATGTAATTCACATAATTAATGATGATATTCCCGTTTATAAAGATGAAGTTCACGTTAATAACGATGAAATTTCCGTTTATCATACTATTTTAAAAAGAAAAACCAACAAATATATAAAACAACTGATTAAAATATATTTTTAACTCTTCTTCAGATTCAATATTTTATAAACATTTTATTAATATTATTTTTAAATGTTCGGTAACTTATTCTCAGTTATTTTTTTTATAAAATTAAGATACAAAATATTTTTTTATTATTTCATTAATAAATTAAATTTCTTTCTTTAGTAAAAAATGCATTCCAACACTATGACAAATCCCTTATAATAATTGATAATGAATATTGATAGTTTGGTAATTATTCAATGAATGGAATTCTTGCCAATATTCATGTTACCAATAATTATTCCATATAAATGTAGATAGATAATATGTCTGTGGATAATGTTATACCTCACAATTTAACACACAGACGAGGAATTAAATAATTCTAAATGTTACATTATCACTTAAAATTGAAGCATTTAAATAGATAATAATTAAAGAACGAGATCTAAAATTAACTGCTTTAAGACTCATTATTAAACTTATTTTATAATTGATTTACAATTATAAGATAAGTGTTATAAAGTTTAAAACCTGATTCAAAATCATTCAGTTGAAATAAAAGAGTCAAGTTATGGGACAGTTAATTTAATCCAAGAGAATTTGCAGGAATCGTTATTTATGTAAATAAAAACTATAGTTATAATTGAGAGACTAAGAGAGAGATTTAATCTGATTTCTTGTAGCCATTTCACTAATTTGATTCATGGATCTAGTATGAATGTTCTTAATGGTTTGCAGCTATTTTAAATAAAATTTCCACAAGTCAAAGCTCCCCGAGTGCAAAATATAACCGTAGATCTACGCGAAATTCACAAATTAAATAAACTCTTACAATTGTTATATGCAGAGAAACACTTGTTAGGAGGAATAACATTTTATAGTTTTGAAATAGTGTTGCAGTTATCATGGTCTTAATGTTTCGATGCTACTTTTAGAAAATCCGATCGAGAAAGAAGCCTTGGAACTTGTGAAGTATCCAGTTTCGTGAAGTTCCGTTGTTCTCTAAAATTGTGAATTAGAGGTGAGCATATTTAATACATGGAACACAGCTCTTTTTTTAGCGACATAAATTTTTAAGAAACTTGAAATGATTAAGTCGCCATATTTCTTTGCAGCGTTTTTGTAAGCAAAGTAATTTTTTTCAAACGTTCAGTATAAAATATAGTATATATTGGGGAGGATAAAATCATTTAAAATATTTCGCTAGCTTTTACTAAGTAATTCCAAACAGAAATTTAGTGTGTTTATGACTCCAAAAAATGTGTAAGATTGGTTTCAGAATGTACAAACATTGCACATATTAAAAGCACCATTGCACGTATCCATTGCACGTATTAAAAGTTTGAATTTAAACTTGTGTTTCAATGATAAACTGTAAATAGAGTGTTTTACAATTGCTGATTCTGGATACATATATACATGAAAAACATCTCACAGATTAGTGCTTAATCATGACTAAGCAATCCCCATCCAATATTAAACAGTATTTTACTGAACGATGGAGTCAAACTAATTGGTTTGAATGGCCTAAACATTAATCCCATCCAATATCAAACATAAGTTTACTTTGTGATGGATTCAAATTGATTGCTTTGAATTGACTCATCTTTAATGTCAACGAAAATTAAACATTATGTTGCTTAGTTTTTGAGTCAAACTAAGTGGTTTGACTGGCCTTATCTTTAATACCATCCAACATTAAACATTATCTTCCTTAGTGTTGGAGACACAATGATTCGTTTGAATGGCTAACTTTTATCCCATCAAATATTAAACATTAGTTTATTTAGTTTTGGAGTCACACTGATAGGATAGAGTGGCATAATCTTTAATTCCATGCAATATTAAATTTTGGTTTACTTAGTGGTTCTCTCACACTGATTGGTTTGAATGGCATTTTCTTTATAATTCCATCCAATATTATGCATTAGTTTACTAGGTTTTGGCGTCACACTGATTGGTTTGAGTGGCCTTATCTGTAATTCGATCCATAATTATACATAAGTTTACTGAGCAGTGGAGTTAATGATAGTCAGAATGGCCTAATTTTTAACAATTGTTTTTAGTTTTTTAGTCACACTGATTGGTTTGAGTGGCCTTAGCATTAATTTCATCCAATAATGACTTTAGTTTACTTAGTGGTGAATTCAGACTGATTGGCTTGAATGCCCTTATCTTTAATCCCATCCAATGTTAAACATTAGTTTATTTAGGTTTGGAGTCACACTCATTGGTTTGAGTTGGCTCTTGTCCTTAATCCCATCCATAATTAAACTTTAGTTTACTTAGTGGTGGGGTCACTTTCATTGGTTTGAATGACCTTATCTTTAATTCCATTCAATATTAAACTTTAGTTTACTTTGTGGTTGTATCAAATTGATTGGTTTCAATGACCTTATCTTTAATTCCATTCAATATTAAACTTTAGTTTACTTTGTGGTTGTATCACATTGATTGGTTTGAATGACCTTATTATTAATCCCATCCAATATTAAACATTATATTACTTAGTTTTGGAATCACTCCGATTGGTTTGAATGGCATCGTCTTTAATCCCATCCAATATTAAACTTTAGTTTACTTACTTTTGGAGTCACACTAATTGGTTTGTGTGAGTGGCCTTATCATTCATTGCATCCAATGTTAAACTTTAGTTTACTTATTTGTGGATTCACATTGATTCATTTGAATGGATTTATCTTTATTACATCCAATATTAAGCATTAATTTACTTAGTTTTTGAGCATCACTGATTGGAATGAGTGAATTTAACTTTAATTCTATCCTATAGTGTGTGTGTGTGTGCGGTCTACTGATATAAAGGATGGAAAATATTGTTGCTACTGGTGCAAAATTAGACTTGTGCAAATTCTTATTTTTCTTAGGAAGCTATGCAAAACATTTTTCTTTGATGCTAATGGTGACAAATCTGTTTCGGGTGTTTCATGAACCTTAAACTTTTTGCTAAAATATATTATTTTGCATTGAAAATATTGATTTTTGTTGCTAATGGTGACACATTAAGCTTTAACTAATAATTTATCAGAAGAAATTTCGTTATTTTTTGAAAGTAAAATTGTTTTATGTAAATAGCTCAAGAATTTTTATTATGGCCAATTAATTGTCTAAGAAATTATTAATATGTACTGAAAATGTAATTTTTGATGCTATTGATTGAAACTTCGAATATTATAATAAAAATTGTTTCAGAAAAGTTTGTTCTTTGCTGAATATCTTGTTCTTTTAGGCCAATAGAGCAAAGTTAATCTATCATAATTTTTTGATTATCTCTGAGAATTTTCCTCTAAAGTAAAATTTTGGGTGGCACATTTATGGTAATTCATATATTTGTGTTCTTCTTTGTATAAAATAAGGAAAATCATAAGTGATATTTAAAAAACTTTTAACTAGAGTTCATATTTTTAGACTTTTGTAAAAGTTTTTTACCGTACACATAAAAAATGATTCTAAGTTATATTAAAATATATTGCTGTCATTACTTATAACACTTGGACAAGCCACATACGCTATGCCGTTGGCTATGCGAATTTAAGTCAGTAGAGTGTATCTTTCATTTAACCACAGCACCACGAAGGTGAAAGTACGACTTTGCTTAAAATTCTTCCGATAGATGGCTCCACCAGAGAAACCACTCCCTCCATTTTGACATTCATCTGAAAAGGGAATAAATAAGTCAAAATACATTAGAATGATCAATGAGTACATTAAAAGAATAATTATATATATATTTTTTTAATTTTTTTGAAGAATATTCCTTTTTGTTTTAAATTTATAATCAGTCATTAGATTCACCCTATTTTCCAAAAGAAATGCCAAGGCGTTAGTGTTTAAGAGAGAAAACATTTAGTGTTGCGGCATTTGTACATTCATATATATTACTTTCATGTATTAAAACATTAAATTAAATTTTAAAATAGATTGCAAGTGGAAATGTGTGTAAATATATTGTGAGTAACACATAAATTAAAGAATACTGATATTAAATACCCAGGTAAAAATATTTATATAATAAGTAAAGGTGTATGACATTGTATTACTCAGATTCTATCTCAGTTTGAGATTTGCGATAGGAATCGTGAAGGATTACTGTACTTGAAGGCTTCACTATTTTTAGCGTAAGTAAACTTTAATGTTTTTATTTTACTTAATTTGTTTCTATATTCTTCATAACACATTGTGATATAATACTTATCGATCTATTTTATACAAGGTAACCATATTCTTGAAAATTATTATAATTTTAACGTCTTATTTTGAGTATGTCTTCATTTTATACATTTTTCTTTGAGAGAATGACTTACATTATGACTATGCTAACTGAAATTTTGTGACAGTTAAACTCATGGTGATACCACATTTTAACACTACGTAGTTTCATATCTACAGATTATTGTTTTTGTAAGATATTTTAAATGTCCATCGTGTAAATTACTTTCAGCTTAAACTTTTCATATAAAGAGTGGATTGCATTCACTGTGGCAAAGGAAGACACTTATAAAATTCTGAAACACCATATCGAAAGACGATTCATATCCCATTGTTCAACAAGTAGATAGATTCGGAATTTTCTGTTCTAAAAAGCACCGCCATGGTCAGCCTAATCACTCTCTATTTTTTTCCTCGCAGTGGACACCAAACTTTCGACAACCCTAGATGAGATTTTTGAGCATCCACCGCGTAAATTGTATTCTGGGAGGAAGTTTCATAGAAGCGGTGTTCACATGTGTAGTAGAGGAGGAAATCTGGAATTCTCCCAAGCACCCACTTCGAACTGATGGGCATGCAAAAGATGAAGCCCAACATACATCTCACATTCTTTAACAGTGGCTGGAATCGAACCCGGAACATTTCCTTCTTAAAAACCCTATACCACTCGTCTGGGTCATTCCGTGTACACCTCCATTATAAGTAGAGAGACGTTTACACAGGCGCAGAGATTCTGTGTAATTTTGAAGTCATTTTTTTTCAAGCAGTGTTTTTTTTTCAAGCAGTCCATTCATTCTTCTGGAAATGAGCATTAATTAAAATTTAAATAAATTTACCAATTAATGTGATAAAAAAATGACAAATGGGAATTTGAGTAAAATCCCACGTTTATAAAATACTTTTTATGTATTTCAAAAAAAGATATTAAGATTAATTAAATTCCAAAACTTAATATTAATTTAATGAATTAAATGTTATCTTAAAATAAAATTATCCTATCTGAAAAACAGCGAGTATTAAAATTTAAAGAAAGCATAAAAAGCAATAAAGAAAAAATTTAATGATTATCATGAAATTATTATAAAATATAGCGATCGATAAATTTAACAAATTATTCAATTTTATTTGAAAACACTAGATTCAGTTGAAACCAAATTTAAAAATAAAAGTAACATGTGTATTAGGTAGAGAAAAAATTCAAAAAGTGCCTAATAAATCAAATTATTTATGAAAAAAAGCGTAATTTGATAAAAAAAAAAAAATAATAATGAAATCGCTGATTTTAAAATAAATGAATTTAAATATTTCCATACATTTATATCGATGAAGAAAAAGTGCTTTAAATTACAGAAAATGCCAATTTATTTTAAAATGGTAGTCGATTTAATTTCCTGGCACTTGTGATTAGTTATATAGTCCATTTTAAATTACTTCTTCTTTCGGTTTTGAAATTCTGAAACATCATTCTCAGAATGAATCAAAAATAGAATGTGTTTTATTGCCAAACCTCTGTCCCATGGAACATTGTTTTGAATTAAACTACTAAAATGATTATTAAATGAATAGAAATGAAAATACCTTTTTTGTCAGTCACAGAGTTGCTGTTCTCAAAGCCATCAAATAAGAAAATTACTTTTCTATTTTAAATTTTGATTTGAATTTGCAATTAAACTAAATATTACGAAATATTTAGATGTTTATTTGCTATTTCTTTACAATTAACATTTTTATGCCCCCTTACTCTACTTTCCAAATTTTCATAAAGAAAAAATTTTAATAGTTTTCAAAATTTTAATTTTCATTTTATTAAAGTATTATTTCAAAGTACTTAGGGGAATTTTTAAAACACCCACCCACACACACACACACACACACACACACATATATATATATATATATATATATATATATATATATATATATATATATATATATTTATTTATATATATATATATATATAAACACACGTGTGTGTGTGTGTCCTTCCTTTTGTTTTTACATTTAAGGATGAAAGTTATATAAAATAGTTTGTCAGATTTATCCTCTCAATATCTGTATGAAAAAAAGATATACCTCAAAATATAATAATTCACGAAATAAATATTTTTTGACTTTGCTTTCTTTGAAAACTTTCTCGCGTAACGTATCGATATTACAGTTGCTAATATAATGCAAAATGATACTGAAACATTTGAAAAACATTTTTTCTGACGGTGGACATCGCGTGTGACTAACCTTTCCACGACACACCATCACAAACCAGTTAATAGGGTGGCCCACATTCATAATCCCTGAAGAAAAGACAAGGGAATGCATTGTAGAGAATGGAGCATTCATGACCAAATCGGGATTTGAACCTGGGACCCACATCATAGAAAACAGGAGCACAACCACTCAGCCATCAGTTGGAGTGCTGTACGATATATTATTCGCTCATTTATCATTAGTCCGTAGTCTCAGGACCAATGTTAGAAAACAAACATTGGTCCTGAGATTTTGTTTTTATTTTTGAACAATTTATTTTGGGTAATTAATCTATAAAACATTGACAGATACATATATTAAAATAGTGGTGGGTTTCACGTGAATTAGTACTATTCACCCTCTTTAATAACTGATTAATTTTAAAGATAAAAAGTATACGAAAAAAATTATTTCACTGCATATAAAACCAACATAAAAACTGTAACAAAATTAACATTTAAGGATAAATACTTTTGAAAATTATTTATTTTGAATATTGATATTTTTCTAAATATTAAAATTTAATCAGTTTTGAGTCATTGCTTAAAAACAATAGAATATTTACATTTATGCGTCTTCTTGTAATTTTCTTGTTCAGATTTTAGTTTTAAATGTCGTTTTGACACGAATTATGTGATAATATTTCATTGTATGGAAATATCTTATAGACAATTATATATAAAAACATAATAATCACTTTCATAACATAAATTTTAATAATTTTCATTCTTATTTACTCATTATTAATAATTTAGATAGTAGAGCGGCAATAAAAATTAGTAATTTATCCTACAAATAATCCATAGTAAAAAATCTCATTTTTTAAAATTTTTTAAATTATTCAAGCAAAAATTTTATTATTTTTTTTCAAAACCTAAAATAATTCATTAAAAAATTATGAATCGGAAGATGATTTTTCTAAAACTCTAAAGTTTGAAAGAAAACATCATAAATGCCGGTATTCAAAAAACAAAATAAGTACAAATATCTATCTCGCGCATGTTTTAACTTAATAATTTTATTTGAAAAACAAAGAAGTTTTCAAATACAGAAGAGTCATCCTGTAATTTTTTTCTTTTATTATTTTCAAAATTTTTAACTTTTAACCATCAGCACCATCAATGAGGAATCCAGGGAAATAAAATTTCATTTCAAAATGCCTGATAACGCATAAAAGCAAAAAATATTTCTTTCAAATTTAAATTTTATCTAATATGAGAAAATTAAGAAAAAATCGACATTTTCTTTTAAATTTAAATAAAACTCGAAAACCAAATAATGTACTTAAAAACAAAGAGAATATTCAATTCAATGTCATTATAAACCTACGGGGATTCCTTCTATTTAAAATTAATGCTCCACATGCTCAAGTATTCAATCAGCCACCAGTGAGGATTGAACTCACAACCCCTGGTTTACAAGACTAGTGCTCTAACCACTGAAGTATGGTGACACGGTCTTTTTTGTCTTCCACTGCATCTTCATCAAAATGTGAAACATAAATTATAGGAATTTATTTGCAACTGATTTAGAAATTTGAAATATTATACATAATTTAAAAACGTGTTTCTTATATCATTCTAAGAAAATGTAGTTTTAAAGTATGCAATGTTTTCCTTCATTAATAAAATAGGAATAGAGCATTTTGTCACATTTTATATAAATAATTTTTCTGTCAACTTTATCGGTCACTATTTAAATTATATTAATTTATGGGAATAGTAACTGAACATTTGCGCTGCTCTTAATTTAATTTTTTCACTATCGATTACATTTGAAAAAGATGCACCAAATTTTACCAGGTTTGGCGAATTTTTGTGCTTGGCAAGCTAAGACCATAATTCTCAGTTTAGCCAATATTTTAACACATATGAAATAATATATAGTATTAATGAAATCATTTAAAAGACACTCTTTACTGTTAAGAAATGATAATAAATCAATTATACATTGACATGAAGTATTTTCTTTAAAATTTAATACAAGGTAAATAAATAACAAAATGTCATTTACTTACCTTGTATGAGGAAATATCTTTGTTTTCTGTATTAATAATGAAATAAATACAAATATAAAATTATAGTGATAAAAATTTCCTAGACACAACTGTTCTAGTATATTGGAAGCACATATTCTAGATCACAATTCTGTTCTCCATTTTCGCGTGGTACATAATGCATATTTAAAAATCGTATTTATCATTGGTATCTCAGATCACAAATATATCTAAGTATTCTTTCTTTTATACCTTTCAAATGCGATATATTAAGCTATATTTCTGTTTAAATATAATTTTAATTTATATTGATTATTTCCCTGATATGTATCCATTAATTCATGCTGTATCTCCAAAAATTAATCAGAATAATGTAAAAAAGGAAATAGTATGATTTTTATTAATATCATTGTATTAATTGATAAGAAAAAGAATTTTTGTATCATTTTCGCAGTATAATGTGGCACAGAAATTTCCAAAGTCGTAGGTTCGTTACAGGCAAAAAATGCTGTTATCCTATGTTGTAGCTTTTTAATATGGTTGGAGTTAATTTATAATTTTTTAAACAGCAAAGAAGCTTTTGATTTTGTATTTAAAATTAAATATGTTCTACAATAAACTATCATTTTTTTTGTTTTATTTCAATGATTATTTATTATATACTATTCGAATCAAATATTATTAATTTACTTTTTTCGGGTTCATTTGATGTAATGTTGATCCAAAAAGCAAGCAAGCTTTTTCGTGATCGATAAATAAGGATTTTTCTTATAAATACGTACTAACGCTTAAAATGCTTTTCAAAAATATATTTATCATTATAAGCAAATGTGATAAGAACTAATAAGTAAAAAGCAGAGCATATACAATTTTAAAAACTAAAAAAATTTTTCACTAAAAAGAGATTTTTGACTAAAAATATATATATATATATATATATATATATATATATATATATATATATATATATATATATATATTTGGAAAGAAGACTATATCGACACACATATATGTTAACCCAACTAAATTAAGTATTTATTTATTTATATTCTGAGTATATATTTTTGAAATAACTAGTTTTGCGCTGTCAAACTAATTAAAAATTAAAAGCCTCGATTCGAGCAATCAAATTCGATACGACAGTGACGATCATCGGTTTCATCAACATTCGAACACCACAATAATTAATATATAATCTAGCAATTTTTTTATATATTAGAACATTAAATTATAAAATTACGTATCAGAGTCTTAGTAGATATGAGATGAATAATTTTAAAATCATAGCTTCAAGGATGAAACTGTGAGCCTTCAGCGCGGACAGAATTCACGAATCCAGTGCTCTGTAAACTGAGTCACGATTGCTTATTCAGAGCGAATTTATTGTGCTTCTACAGGTGAACAATGAAAATAACTTAACGAACGTTGCTAATAAATTTTTCAAGGTCATGAGAGATACCGCAGAGGACACGTAATTTTCAGTCATTTATTTTTGGATATTAGAGTCACTTATAAATGCCAAACAATGTATTCTAATTATACAATTTATTATGAATAAATTAGTGTATAATTTTTTAACAGCAAAGAAGCTTTCGATTTTGTATTTAAAATAAAATATATACCACGATAATAGATATCATTTTAATAATTATTTACTTATTGTATGATATACTTTAATCAAATTCATTTCCTTTTTCCAGCCTCTTAAAACAATGATGACCGGAAAGTAGTAAGTTTTTTCGCGTCCAATATATAAGGTTTATTCTTATGAACATACAATGATGTATAAATTTTTTTAAATAAATATCCAACATTATGATAAAAACGATAGGAATAAAGAGCAAAAAGCAAAGAACATAAAATTCTAAAAGATTAAATAATGCATGTTTTTTCCAAATTAAAAATAAAGCATAAATATATCACTAAAGTTTTTAATTAGAAGCAAAGAGTATATCAACACATATGTTACAAATCAACAACAATGTACTTATTTATACTGTGAATTTCTTGCAAAATTCATTTTACCATATCAGATTAGTTAAAAATTAAAAAGATGGATTTATAACAACAAAAATCAATGTGTAAGGTGATAGTCATCGATTTTATAATCATTCGAACACTACCTTAATTATTATGTGCTATAATAATTAAGAATTTATATATATCTATACAAATTTAGAACACAATAAATTATGATAGATACATTAAAAGTCACTTCTTATACATATATAAAAATATATTATTTGTAGATGCCCATTAAATCATTAAATGTATATTTATCCTATTGCAAAAATATTTAATTTTTAGAACTATGAAAATATAAAGGGAAATTCACTTAATATTTTTTAAATCTAGTATAAATAAGTATATATTAAAAATTGTGTAATTGCTATAAAAGAAAACACTTAAGTTTCAGACATAGCCTTGCAACAGCCACCAGTGAGGATTGAACTCACGACCCCTGGTTTACAAGACCAGTGCTCTAACCACTGAGCTATGATGGCTCGCACGAAGCGACTTTAGTGTGCTTATAAAATTGAACAATAAAAATGATTTCTCGAACGTTGTTAGCGCGAATATTACAAGGTCATAAGAAATCGTAGCAGCTGTTTTCAAGATTCGAGATTTTTAGCTGTAATTTTTTCTATTTATTTGGATTAATTAGAATCATTTGAAATTTATTCTATACAACTCTTAAAAAAATATTACGACAAATTATTTCTTTTGTAATCTTAATATCATATTTATATGCTTTTCAGCGTAATGCGTATAATAAAGTAAAGTAATGGATAATTTTTTATATTTATAGATATAATATATATTATACACACAATTACATATGTAAGTAGAAAAGAGATGAGAAATATTTTTAAAATGCATTTAAAAATACCATGTCCTGAATTATGATCGAAATTGTCTTTTTATTTCAATTCCTTTGAATATTGCAATAAATTACTAATTTAATTATTGCAATTACATGTAATATTCTAATATTTGTCAGTATAATTAAATCCAAAATTATCTTTCATTGTAATTTTAATGAAATCGTAATAATAAGTTATTAAAATATCTTTTTTCAAAATTAATTACAAATATTTACTTTTAATAGTTTAGTTTTGAATAAAGAATATTTCACAAGTAAATGCTGCATTTATGGAACCTTACATACATTTTACACATAAATACAAAATAAAAAAATGTACTGTTGGCACTTGAACATTTACGAGACTTTGCATATTTCATTTTACACAAAGTAATTAACTAAGCAAAAATTTCGATTTGTAACGTAAAAATACATATTTTTAAAACGAAAGTATCAAACCATTGCAAGTAATTAACGAAATTTAAAAAAACGTTTTTTAGAATTTACATACATTTGATAAATTTCAATTATAAAAATTTTTTCCTTGCGGCAAAGTGAATCATTATTAATTTATGTAGTAAAAATCAGATATACTGATGCTTATTTAATGAATAAGAAAAGAATTCAAAAATTAAGCGTAGGAATCCCTCATGAAAAAATTTAGGATAAAAACTTTCCAAATATATCTATATATCAGAAATGAAGATGGCAAAATCAACTTTAAAGTTCGTTTTATCACATTAACATTTTTCAAAAATTAAAATAGTTTAACTATAAATGAATTTATCATAGGATACACATTAAGCAAATTACAAAACACAAATTTATTTTACTATTTTTTTTTTTTTACTAATTAGGTGTTATAGTCTGTTGAAAACTCCTTCTACAAACTTTTTTTACTGTACCTAAAACGATAAATTTATAATGTAAAACTCAATCCGATATTAATTTTTATAAAAGAATAACACTAATTATTTAAATAACAACTATTCTTTATCCGAGAACAGCAAACAAAGTTCAAATGATAGAATATTTTATTATTAGAAATGAAGTTTACTAAAATAAAATTAATCCAGAAGCTTTAACTATTACCTTCTTTTTCTTTTATGAATTTAAAACTAGTTTGAATTAAATATGGAAAATGATAATTGGATATGCTTATTGTAGCCAAGGAAATTGAGTCGAAAGGAAATAGAAATGTTGAAATGTCATTTCCACCATACATCATTTATCAACTGCATCGGCGAATCACAAGGTCTCTAGATGGATACTGTCGCAGACGTTGTATTATGCATTTGCGACTAATCACAAAGACAAAATTAGCTTATCATTTTTGAATAAAAAAGAAGATTTTGATTCTTCTTTTAACACTGAATAAGCAGTTTTCCATTTTTTCATTATTAATAACATTAATTTTAAACTTTTAGTATTTAAATTTGCTTTTCTACACTCTTCTCAACTAAAGCAAATCGTAACTCCATTCCTAACAGATATTTTCTAAAATATTTATACGAAGCTTTTTCTCAAAACAGTGAAAAACAACATGAAGCAAAATTTTTTGAAAAAAGTGCTATTGTTTTTAATTGTACTGAAAATATAAATTGGACAAGGAATAAAATGGAGATAAATAAGAACTTCAAATTCAATTAATTAAAAATTATAGAACTTTTCGAAATCTTATTAAAATGTTAAATATCTGAAATTAAACTCGACGATAAAACTTCAAACATCATGTGAAACTAGCAGCAAATATTTATTTGCAAGCTTCAAATGTTGAGACCAAACTGAATTACAATACAAACCAACTAAACATTAAATAGTTTAATTTTGATCATGAAATCACCAACAGATTTTTTAGAATTTAAATATACAGTTAAAATTACGTAAGGGACTTAATTCAGAACAGAGCAAACACTGAAATATACAAAACTAATAATTGAATTCATAAAATGCAATTTCAAGCGCCGGGAACAATCCCAGCTAAAAGCCATCAGTGAGGTTTGAATTCACAACTCCTGGTTTACGAAACCAATGCTCTAACCATTTTGCTATGATGGCACTATGAGATGCAATTTATGCTGCTTATACCGGTAAACAATAAAAATAATTTTCTCGAATGTGGTTAGTAGATATTACGATGTCATCCGTTATTGAAGTTGTTTTGAAGATTCGAGAGTTAAATTGTATTTTTTAACTATTTATTATCTATTTATAATAATAAATCAACTTTCACCAGGTAAATTTCAAATAATGTACTCTTAATATACACTATAATATGAATAAATTAGCTTATAATTTCTAAAAGCAAGCAAGCTTGTAATTCAATGTTTAAAATAAAATGTTTACCACATTAATATACTAACTTTTATTATAATAATTATTTACGTATTATATAGTATTCAAATCAAATGTTAATAAATTACCTTTATTGGTGTCTTAATTAATACAAGGAAGCACATTGTATTGTAGCAAGTTTTTTCGTGACAAATATATTAGGCTTTTTCTTATGAGCAAGAATAATCACTATGATTTTTTTAATAATAATCATAATTATCATACAAATGGGAAATGAAAGAAGGGCCGAGGAGGAAAATGCAATTATATTATTAATAGGAAAAAGCAATGATATTAAAAATTGTAATTGCTTAAGAGAAAATATTAAAGTCTCAAACATTGTCATGAGACAGCCACCAGTGAGGATTGAACTCACGACCCCTGGTTTACAAGACCAGTGCTCTAACCACTGAGCTATGGTGGCTCACATGAAGAGAGTTTAATTGTGCGTATAAAACTGAACAATAAAAATGATTTCTCGAACGTTGTTAGCGAATAATTACAAGGTCATAAGATATCGTAAAGGTTTTCAGTTGTAATTTTTAGCTATGTGTTTGGGAATATTAGAGTCATTTGGAATCTGCTTCAATACGATTCCTAAACCAAATATTTTAAGACAACTTATTTATTTTTTGATCTTAATATTACATTTATATACTTTTTCAACGAAATGCGTAAAATAACGTAAATAAAGTCGAGTAATAGATATTTCTTTATATTTAGATATTATATATATTACATACACATATATGTAAGTAGAAAAGAGGAGAGAAATATTTTTAAATTGCATTTAAAAATACCAAGTTCTGAATTATGATCAAAATTGTCTTTTCAAATTAATATTTTAATTGTTTTGAGTATTGGAATATTACAATAAATATGTAATTTAATTATTACAGTTACATGTGCAATTTTCTAATATCTGTCACTATAATTAAATTTTAAATTATCTTTCATTGTAGTTTAAATAAAATCGTAATAATAAATTCTTGAAATATCCATTATTCAAAATTAATTACGAATACTTTTCATAGTTAATTTTGAATAAAGAATATTTCCAGATTAAATATTTTATTTATGAAGCCTTACATATATTTTAAACGTCTAGCTCTAAATTCGTATTTGTCTTTAGCAGTTTTACTTGCTTTCTAAAAAAAATTAAAAATGCACTTGAGAATTCACAGGATTTTGCATATTTCATTTTACACAAAGAAATCAACTAAGCAACAAATTCGATTTGTAACGTAAAAATATCTATTTTTTAAAAACAAAGTATCAAACCATTTCAAGTGACTAACGTAAGTTTAAAAAAGTTTTTTAGAATTTACATATATTTGATAAATTTCATTTCTAAAAATTTTTTCCTTGAGTCAATGTGAATCATTATTAATTTATGTAGAAAAATCAGAGATACTGATGCTTATTTAATGATTAAGAAAAGAATGCAAAAATTAAATGTAGGAATCTCTCATGAAAAAATCGATAGGATAAAAACTTTACAAAAATATTTACATATATATCAGAAATGAAGATAACAAAATCAGCTTTAAAATTCTTTTTTTATCACATTAACATATTTCAAAAATTAAAATATTTTAATTATAAAATAATTTATGAAGTGATGCTTTAAAAAATTACAAAAGGCAAATTTTTTCTGTATTAGAATTTTTTTTAACTAATTAGAGATTAAGTCACTGTTGAAAATTCTTCGAAAGTTTTTTTTTTCCTTTTCGGAAGTTAAAACTACTAATTTAAAATTCAAAACACTACCGGGTATTTATTTTAATGAAAAAATATCTATTTATTTAAATAACGAGTATTATTTATTAGGATGCAGCAAACTAAGTTCAATGGATAAAATCTTATAGGATTAGAAGTGAAGTTTATTACTAATAAGATAACACAAAAGCTTTATTTATTAATTTTTTTTCCTTTATAACCTCAAAATTAGTTTGAATTAAATATGGAAATAATTAATTGGATACGCTTATGGCCAATAAAACTTTTGAGACAAAATGAAACAATAAATATTGGAATGTCATTTCCGCCATATGGCATTTCTCACAGTCGTCTGCGAATCACATGGTCACTGGTTGGATCCTGTCTGAGACATTGTGTTATGAATTTGCCATTAATTATGCAGACAAAATTATCTTATCATTTTTAATGGAAAAGAAGCTTTCGATTCTTTATTTAAATTGAATAAGTAGCTCTGAATTTTTTTCTTTATTAATAACTTTTATATAAAGCTTGTAGTATTTAAATTAAGTACGTGTTTTAAACATACTTTTCTTCACTCTTCTCAACTAAGACACTTATTATTTCCATTCTAAGAAAATATTTTGTAATAATACACTTATGAAAAGAGATTTTTCTTAAAACAATGTAAAACATGCACAAACTTTTTTTGGAAAAAGTAATATTGTTTTTAATTTAATGTTTTTGCAAAGATAAAATGAACAAGGAATAAAGTGGAGATAAATAAGAGCTGTGAATTAATTAAATTAATTCTTTTATTAATTATTATTATTATTAATTAAACTTTTAAAAAATTTTTAAAAAAGAAATAATTTTAAAAAATAAAATTATAGAACTTTACCTAATCTAATTAAAAAGTTAATATATATTGAATTTAAACTCGATGACAAAAGTTACAAACATTCATGTGAAACTAGTAGCAAATATTCATATGCAACATATAAATTCTAACACAAAACTGATTTGGCAATGCCAAACTAGATAAACATTAAATAGAGATTAATTTGAATCATCAAATGATGTTATGGCTGTCAACTTAATTATAATTTCAAGCTGATTTCAATTATTTTTGCATAATCTAATTTCTTCTGAAAAAACAAATTTTGGAATTTTATTCCACATATTTAAAAATATTTAAGGAACTTAATTCAGAATATCAAACTCTGAAATATTCTAAATTAATTATTGTATTTATAAAATATATCTAGAGCCGGAAGCAATGAGCCACCAGTGAGGATTGAACTCACGACCCCTGGTTTACGAGACCAGTGCTCTAACCACTGAGCTATGATGGCTCATCCGAGGTGAACTTATTATGCTTGTTGAAGTGAACAATAAAAATGATCTCTTAAAATAGTTACAGTCACGACATATCGCTGAAGTTGTTTCCTCATAAAATGATTTGGAAATATAAACTTTTTTTAACTCTTTATTTGCGCATGAGCTCCGTTTTGTGGTTCTCCAATGCAGTTAAGGATGGCGCTGTTTCATTAGAGAGAGTCAGAAGTTTTTCTTTTGCACAGATATTATAATGCCACGTGATATGTTTAAACCAAATTTCTCCGATTCAAAATTCTAATTCGCACCTTTTGGTGTTTATTCGGACTTTTGTCATTTTTATCCCTTTAATTGCAATTCTTAGTTAAAATATTAAATTGTTTTCTTCTCAAAATAAATATAATTTATATTATTTCAAAAGCAATAGAATAAATTCCAAATGATGGCTTTTTTATTTTTAGAGAACTTATGTTTTATTTCTATAACTTATAAAAGAAAAAGCTCTCAACGTCCATTTCAAAAATTGAAGTTATTGACAGTGAGGAAAATTCATATTTAAAATGAATGCGTTGGTTATTTCTTATATTCAACAATCTATGTAAGTTGATGATAATATTTCAATAATTTAATTTATTATTATTATTTTATGGATAAAAGTGTATTTCAAAAATAGATTACATGATTGTGAGAGTTTGTACATATATTATCGTTAAACACATTCGCTTCATTCTGTTCGAATTAACTAATTTATTTAGCTTATTTCATTTATAGATGACCCCTGATTTATTGCATGCCTATCTAATTCAGATTTTATTAGAGGGGAAACATGAAACTAGTTGTTAAGCTCTCGCCTTTCAAGGGAGTATTTTTTTTTCAAAAAAAATATATTTTAATTAAATATGGTTTTTTTCAACGAAAAAAAAATAACTTACAATTGATAACGTTTTTTTATCCTACTTTCTAGAAAATATACAAAAACCCAAAGATTTAAAAAATAATCATTTATGACTTAAATACCAGTTTAAAGATAAAAAAAATGAATTTCTAAGTTTTAACCCAGTGATTTGCAACAGCACTTTTGTGTGCCGCCATATTTTAAAAATATATAATGCTTTATTTTATTACGAGTAAAGAAATATACGTTCTGTTGTGTTTTTGTAATGCATATTATATTATTTAATTTTACTTTCAAAACTATTATCATAATATTACACAGAATATTTATGCAAGTAAACAACTTTTAAGATTCTCTTTTTCTTTCTATGCAGCCAAATTTTTGAACCCATTGAAAGTGAGATACGCTCCAAATGAAAAAAAAATTCTGAGAAATGCCAAGAAACAATTCGATATTCAATGAATGATTGAAAAATAATTTTGTTTTTAAATTTAGAATTGGTGATTAAAATTAATAAAAAATGAAAGAATTTAAATTATTAGCTCTGATTTACCAACTATTTTTGAATCATAACCTTACTAGATTAAATTGAAATTGAGAATTGAGAAGTACTACAAAATAGAAGATGACCCTTCTAAAGAAAAAATACCATTTTTTTAAAATTCCTGTGATTCAAGTGACATAGAAAACAATGGAATTCATTTTCATTTCCCCTTTTTAATTATCACATTAAATAGTTTAATTATATTAAATAGATAATATTATGGTGCAATGTCCACATTAAATAGATAATATTATGGTGCAATGTCAGGTGAGTAAGGAAGAGAGCACGAAGTCTCCCAACCAAGTCACTATACAGTATTCTTGGACACCTGTGTGACATGCGGCTTCACTTATCCGCCAAGAACAATATACACTTGCGATTAACCATTGATGACTCCTTCTGTTGCAATCCTTTTACTTTTTCTAGCAGCGAACGCTTAGCCGCTGGTTACAGCTCATAATGAACCATTTGACGACGTGTTCACAACACATGAGCTTCATCAAAAAGGAACGAATCTGTTGACAAGAATTTCTAAAACATATGCGTTGACTTATGCTCATTCACAGCACTATTCCGAAATTCTTGACACATAAGGCGACAGATGCAGCTGCTGATAAGCTGACTTTGAGGACGTAAAGCAACTGAGAAATGGGAAAAAAGTATAGGAAACCATTTTATGATAATATAAATGAGATCTTAAATGTGTTTTTTTAATAAATCGACACAAAAAATGTTACATCAGTTTATATTTAGTGTTGGCTGTTCATAAAAGAATTAAAAAGATTATATTTTAGAAAGTTTGCTTTAAATTTTAATTAGTATCAAAAAATAATTTACACATATTTTTAGTTGTTATTAAAATATCTCTTTGGTAACAAAAATATTAATTTGGAAATTATTCTTATAAAAATTATAAGAAAATACTTCCAAGTAAATTATTCTTTAATTAAACATTTTTGTACCTTCTTTTTCCTTGAAAATAGTTAAATATTTTAAAAATTAGTAATAGTTGATTTATATTACATTGTGAAAAGTAGTAGAATTACAAACAAAATTTTAAAGTTGTGTATGTTTTTATAAAATTTACATTCTATGGAAATATATTAAACGTTTTTTGACTGACTGCAACAAAAGAATGTTATGACAATAAAAGATACATTTGGAGGTTTTATTTTGTGAAAATAAAATAATAAAAAGATTTTTTAATGTACAATAATCATTCACTAAAAAACTTAATTAATTTCTTGGAATAATTATATTGCTATTTCTATTAGAAGCTCAAATTTTTATAGTTTGCATTTTGGTGTTAATAAAAACCAAAATAATTATTAAATTGTAGCTAATTAATTTAAATATTATATAAATTTGAATCCAAAGGAAATATTTATAAATGTCAAAGTTACACAAAATAGATAAGATCAAACCTCGAAATAGAATTCATCATTTATGAATTAAATTTAAACTGAAGTTTTTTGAATAACTAAATTTGCATACATTAGGACACCTATACTTTAAAGTATGAAATATTTAGTTATTTCAGCTTTATGAAGTAGAGTAAATTATTTCAGAAAATTTTTGTCATTTAAATTATTATAAAATATATTATTCTATTGAAATCTTGTTTTTTTTGGTTATTTAGTTTTAACAAATAAAAATTCAATCATGAAAAATATAATTCGGTAAATATTTTATGAATATTGTTTTCTATTCGATGAATAGAGAGAGAGAGAGTTTCGCAGAGTTTTGTTGAAATTACTTAAAAACATTTCATACCTATTATCTAAAAACTGCTGTTTTAAAAATATAAAAAAAGAAATTCTTTGAAAATTTTTATATAAATATTCTTAATTTTATTTCTTATATTGTACAATGAAATTGATCATAATGAGCTTAAAATGTTTTATATTTTGTTAGCTAAGGCATTTAATAGCAAATAAAATTAAAGGCTTATAATTGCTTTCAGTCATTAATAAGCATTGTTTGCTTCCAATTTAAAAATAAGAATTCATTTATTCCTTTTTTTATCCTTTAATAATCTGAAATTAACCTCTACATGTTTTAATTTTAGCAACTTATATCACATGAAATTCTACTAATTCTATAATGCTCTAAGCATATTAAGAATTTAAGAGCTTTCCTAAGGTAAGGAAGCATATTTAAAGGATGTTCAGTTTGTATGCATAATATTTTCTACAGAAAAACCAAAACAAAATTTATGAATTAAAAGTACAAATATATAATATTATATAATAGAATATTTTTTAAGAAAAAAGGCTAATTATTTTAAATATAAAATGTATTTATTCAAAACGTAAAAATTCATTCCATGACACATGATGTAAAAAAAATTTATATGTGTAATATAAATTAAATGTATGTGCATTTTCGACATTAAAAAATCAGGGCTAGGGAAAGAGAAGGGCTGGCTCAAATGCTCCCCAAAACTGTCACCGGAAATAGCCGTTGATGATGTAGTCAGGCATCCAAGGAGAATAAGCTGCCTTGAATTTCTTGTATCATTAACAATCATTTTAGATTATAGGTGACATTTATAGATTTTAAGTCTTCATATAATCCATAAAGAGAATGAATTGAAACAATAATCCCTTTCTGAAAAGGTAAAACTGATTTTTTTCCAAATACACGTAAATTGAAAACTTCCTCCTTGATTGCGTTTAAATTTTCTTTTTGAGTATCAAAGTATTTTGCACTCCAAAAGCAGCTTTTAAAGGCTTGTTACTGGCTTATCGTAAGATTTTGAAGATAATGACCGAATCAAAATACCATTTGAAATAGTGTCAGATGACCATTTAGTTCTTATTTTCTTCATCTTCACGCTTATAAGGGAATAAATTATTAATCCCCATCGTCCCAAGTTTAACGTTCTCCTTTTGAAGTAATTTTATTTTCATTTTTAATTTTTGTATTTCATTTAAAAGCAATTTTTTATTTGATTTCAATCGCTTTTATTCTTGTTGTAGAAGTTCGATTTCTTTTTTGCTCATTTTTAAGGAATTTCACTGTATTTTCTGCTCATAATATTCTTTTTTTCAATTCTTCTATATTTTTTAAAAATTCATTGCATTTAAGGCGTTTAATATCACCATCACATAGATTTTCTGCATCTCACATACTCAATTATTTCAATAGCTTCTTCTAATCTTCTTTATTTCGTTTGTCTCTGTTCTCTTGGAGTATTTTGAATTATGTTTAAAGCCGTTAACTTAAAATTAGGCAGAGCCGTCGGTTTTAATATTTTTCTCTCTGGCAAACCAAGTAGTCGATTTTGCATGTCGTCCATACATTCATTCAAATCAAAATGCTCACTGCACATTCTACCATTCATGAGGTTGATTTTGTTACTTCTTCGACATTTTTGCACCCATTCCTTTGAAAGCATTTGATTTTCTTTTGGAAATCGATGAAATTATATGTGTTTTCCTTTTGTATTTCGATACATATTTGAACACGTAGCAACAGCACACGATGTCATGTTTTCCTCTTTAAAAAATACTCTTGCTTAAAATGAAAACATTAACATTAAACAAGCCAAAATGAATGAGAAGGCTGCGATCAGACACAAGCTAGCATAGAGAATGCCAGCCAGTGGATGCCCAGTGACGTCACGCTCTTCCCCTCTCCGGTGACAAGGCGGCATGCGATACATCAAAGCGATGAGCCAGCCCTTATGTTTTCCCTAGCCCTGTTAAAAAATCCTTAAAAAATATTCTATACACAGATGTATGAAAATATAATTTAATTTTTGAAAATAAATCTTCCAAAAATATTTCTGAAACTGTATATATTCATTTTGCATTTTTTTAATAAGAATGTATTTCTTCATAACATACAATTGAAAAAAAATATTTTTTTTAAAAAAATGAATGTGTATTCGAAATTGATCAAAAGCTTCGTAGTACCATTTTTCTAAACAAAAATCTCTATATGCTGCAAAATAAAACTGAATTTAACACAATTAATACTTAGTTTATTTGTATATCAAAGAAATTAAGGAATGTTTAATGTGTCGATGAAACTTTTAACTACTCGCTTAATTGAAGCCAAATAATCATTCTCAAATTTTCTGCAGAAATACATACAACATTTCTTTTAAGCAAAATGTCATTCATAAATTAAAATTATATACTTCAGATCCACTGTAACAAAATACAGATCCTCATCTATAATGATCCTCATCCTCATCTATTTCATCTATAATGATCAAGAAACGTATTTATTAGTGATGAAGTAGTTAACTGCAAATGGTGACTCACTTTCCTTTCTTTTGCTCTAAGTCCGAACCTATGCTTAATAAACTTTGCAGATCTGTAGTAAATGTTCTTACAAAGTTTGACCTAGATTAACAGAGTGTTTATGATAATTCTTCAATTTTAAGATGGGTTTGTTTCCATTTCCACTCCTTAGCCCAACATTAACTATAATATTTTTAGCTCCTGATCAGTGAGGTACAGAAAATTCAAAGTTTTCCAGTCTTACTTAATCTTGGGTATTTACAAACATCTAAAGATCTTGGTTAAATATCGTTATTGATTTTCGCTGCAACTGTTAGTGATTCTTTTACAAAATTCGTTGAGGATTCAATGTCATAGAATTAATTAGTTTCCTATTTCAAACAAAACTGCAAATAAAAATTAAGATTTATTTATCTATAACAAAGAATTTCGCATGAACTATGAAATGTCGTTTCATATATGCCAAGGACATAATAAGCAATAAATTGTAAAAACATTCTCATATATATATATATATATATATATATATATATATATATATATATATATATATATATATATATATGCATAATTAATCCTAACAGCATAAAAATATTCCAATTGTAATAAAATCTATATAATAGATTTTTTAAATAATCATTTTGAAATATGAAACTTAACTTTATTCAATGATATTTAAAATAATTTTCTTCAAAGTTAAACTTAAAAATTCACTAAAATTTTTTAATAAAACAGGTGAAATACTTGTTGAATGCATAAAGTAATCTGAAAAACTATATATTTTAAAATGTATATGAAGTACTAAATGCATTATTTAAAAAACAAGTATATTAACTATAAAGGATATTAAATAAATCCTATTTATTTAGTTACAAAGATATTTGTATGGAATAAATTTCTATATAATTATCTGAAAATTTATCTAAAATATTTTATTAATTATTAAAATAATTGTGTTATTTAAAGCTGTTTTAATGATGACGAAAATTTATGCATAAGGTTTTTATTCATATTAATCTTTGAAACTATATCACTTGATTCAGCGAAATGTATAGCAATTTTCCTCTAAAAAATAGATGAACATTGAAATCACGTTATAAATCTGATTTTTTTGCGAATGAAAACCAGTACACAATATAATTTAAAATTGTTTAATTTTAATTCCATTTATTATAAAGGAAGATTATTAAAATTACATTGTAATCTATATTTTTTTTAAATAAATATTTATTCCAGTGTTAATGATGTTGTTTTTTTGGGAAAGCGTGTTACAAAAAAGTAAGAAAATTTTTTAGGATAAAATGGGTGTTTAATGAAGAAATTTTTTATTTGGAATCTTAAAGAAATAAATCAATGTCGTTAATGAATCTCGGACATGTTAGAATATTTATTTAATTGCCTACACTTTGCATGCATGTGTGGGTGTATGAAAATGTGTAAATTTGTTGATAATATGAGTATTTACATTATTAAAAACATTGTTATATTTTAACAAAAATATAAGAAATCTTAAAATTTAGATTTATTTTTATCTGATACTTTATGTAAAAAAATTAAATTTTGATAGTTAAAAATATTTTAGTGATATTTCATATAGAATCAATAGTATTTTCACATAAAAACATATTTTTAATGTAAAAAATTTAAGATAAATAAATATTTTTCCATGATATGAGATAGAAACTCATGTATAATTGTGTAAATTTCTAAATATTTCCTTGCAGAAATGACTCAGTGTAGGCTACGGTGAGTTTACTGGGAAATTTTTGCTTTTTATGACTACGAGGTAAGGAGTTTTGTACTTGCCACAACCAAAAATCCTTCGTATTCATTAATGAATATAAGGTTATCTTAATTATGTCATGGTTATAATGTCATTTAACTTGTGCGACTGCTTGTTAAAAAGGAAGATGCCAGCTTGAGTATTGATTTTTTCACTTGATCGTTATTCAAAATTACGATAATTGATACTGTTTAGTGGTTTTTCACCAGTCAGAAGTAGGAAGGCAAATACGTATTAGAATCACACAACGCAAAAGTGTAGAAACAATTTCCCTAACCAATTTTGGTTAACTTACAAAGCGTGTTTTTTATGTTCTCTCGTCTAAAATTAATAATTCAAATACATTTATTTTACAAAATCCAAACATAAGCTCCTAAGCCATAAGTTCACAGGCTTTCCAATACTTCATGACAATGTCATTATATTATAGTACAATAGATATATAGTACTGTAACCATAGGTCTATATTACTATGTTATATATAGTACAATAGACCTATAGCCGCAGTGCTAGGTTCTTTAGAAACTCCCTATTTTAAATCTAATGTCCTCATATTAAGAAATTTTGGTTTTATAATTTAGATGTTCAAAATTCATTGGTTTATTAGCCACACCAAACACTGTTTGGAGAATTCACCACTCTAATACTATAAAGATATTCATGTAAGAAATCATGTCCAGTCAGTCCTTCGAATAAATAATTAGTTTATATCTTTTGTGTTGAAGTTCTTACATATAATAATAATTTATATTTATAATTCCTTGATTTAAGTATTTTCATTATTTCCAATAAAAGTAAAGATTTTAATTTTTCCATTTCGAAAATTTAATAACTCTGAATGAGATTGTGTGAAAAATGTCCACATATTTATTTTCTTTCATCTTTTATTTTCATAAAAAATTTACTCGCATTTCATATTTGTGTTATTAATTTTATGCATAAATAAAATAATTTTTAATGAATATAATTAAAAACAAGAATAAATGTTCTGAATTTAATTTGAAATCAAAGAATTATCCTATTCAATTTATTATATTTAATAAACAAAATCCTTAGTTCAACTCAAATTTGGATTAACATTGTAATGCTACAAAATTAAATTTTGTATTTTAATATTGGTCAGTTACTACGTTCATGTTCATAGATATAGATTTATTAACCAAAAATATTGTAGTATTTATATATAATTTGTTGCAATAAATCTCTGCTGGTTTTCGAACTAAATATTTCCAAAATCTCAGCACTATATTATCGAAAGAAATCACTTAAAGATGTATTTCTAGCTATGGAAAGGGAACTGACCTGTTCACTAAATATCAATGTTAACCTGATGAATATCCGCCTATCCTACCAGAAATATCCACAATGTGTGATATTGAATTTGACCAAATAAAAACAATTACAAATTATAGCTGATAAGGCAAGTTTTTTTCTATCTACATCGAGAGTCGTTCTGACATTCTTAATTTTAAGAATATATTATAGAAAAAAATTGGGGAATATGTAGAAAAAATAATCATTCTTCATCTGAGAACTGATAGTTCAATATTGTTTTTATGGAAAAATTCTTAAAATAGTTCAGATCAAAATTAATTTTTTTACAAGTGTGTGATATGTTTGTAATTAAAAAATAAATATTATTATAAAATTAACTATTGTAGCTTTGATTTTTTTAAAAAGAGGCTATTTTTTATTGTATACTACGAAACTTTTTTTGTATTCTGTGTGCATAACTGTTCCATGTATAAAAAATTCTTATCTTATGTGCAGTTATTGTTTACGCTGTAAGAATGTGTTCTTGATTGTGGCTTTTACAAATTAGAAATTCGTTTCTCTCCTTTCCATCATTGAAAAGCAACAACAGCAAAAGTCAATCTGTTTTTATACTATTTTTCTTGACACATTTGACTTGATTGTAATCAAATATTTTTCTAATTTCGATATATCTTCATATTTTTTAATTTATTAATATCCTCTAATATAAACTACTTTAATGAAAATAAATCTAACTTTTGACTTTTTGATTCGAATGTCTTTATTGGGTTTTTGCACCTCGTTTGTATAGTTTTATTCATTTTCTAGATCCGTATTCCAATGTTAATAATTAGCTATTTTATTAAATACATTGTATTATGATAATATAGATGAGTTTAAATGTTAAAGTTGTAATAAAATATGTTCCTCAAATTCAATGCATAAAGACATAATTCGGAATATATCATAAGTAAGATTTTATTATACAAAAGCTATTAGGTAATACGGAAAAATATTTTGAAACTACATAGCTTCAAAAATGTTATTGATTCAAACACATAGTAGCCTCAAGTATTCAACTTATCTATCGTACATTTTAGCAGTTCCAAGCGAAATTTAGAGGTATGAATATGATAGAAGAAAAATAACCTGATTTATCGTGATTTTCTCGTATTTGTAATTACTAAGTAATGTTATTAAATGATACATTTCAGTTGTATCAAATTTGTCCTTTTGTTTATTTACTACATTGAAATTATGCAAAAATGAACAAATTTAAAATAAAGAAAATTTTCTTTTCCTTATGCGAAAGAATTTTTCGAATTATTTAAATTATCATTTTTCCTTTAAATGCAAAAATTGAAGCTTACAAATAAGGTAGAAAAAAGATGAAAATAATGTTCAACAAATGAGAATATTTTTATCTAAAACTATTTTTAAAAACACTATAGGAAGAACATCCGCTTATTATTACTAATTAATATAATTGCAATTACAATCATAACAATTTTCTATTATTTCAAACAACAAAACTTTTGTTCACATTCAATTCATCCAAATGTTTAACTGTTATTCTAGGTGATCCACATTAGAAAAATAAATGTTTAGCAATGTTATCCTACTATTTGATAAATTTGGTCTAAAAATCATTAAAAGACATCTATTTGTATTCTTTATGCCAAGTTCTCGAATTATAAGTTTCACAATAGTATGAATAGATATTTCTCTCACTATTAGAAACTGAACTTACTGTACCAATAACATTTATAGAAACACTTGGCATAAAGAATTCAAATAGAGATTCAAATAAATAATGACTTTTAGACCAAATTCATAGAATAGTAAGATAAGATTGATTAATATTTATTTTTTTAATGTGGGATCACCTAGAATATAACAGTTAAACATTTAGTTGTATTGAATGTGAACAAAAATTTTGTCTTTTGAAATAATGGAAAATTGTTATGATTGTTATTAAAATTATATTAATCAGTAATAAGAAGCGGATATTCTTTCTCGGAAGTTTTTAAAATAGTTGTACAGAAAATACATAAAGTTATTCTAATTTGTTGAGAAAAAATATTATTTTTTCTCCATTTTTTCTACTTTATTTGTAAGCTTCCCAATTGCATTTAAAAGATAAATGATAAATTCAATGAATAGAAAAAAATGTTTTCCCTTAAGAAAAAGAAAATATTCTTCATTTTAAATTTGTACATTTTTGCTTCATGTATTAAATATACAAAATGGTTAATTTGATAAATCTGAAATATATCATTTGAGAATATTGCATAGTAATTATAAATACGAGAGAGTCATGAAAAATCACACAAGTTATTTTTCAGTTACCATATTTATACCCCAAAATTTGGAACTCTAAATTTGGAATTTTTTTGGAACTGCTGAAAAGTACGAAAGATAAGTCGAGTACTTGGAGCTATTATGCTTGAATAAATAATATTTTTGAAACTATGTATTTTCGAAACATTTTGCAGCATTACCTAATAACTTTTATTTAATAAAATCTTTCTTGTAATATATTCCGTATTATGTCTTTATGCATTGCATTTATAGACCATATTTCATAATTACTTTAACATTTAATGTCTTCTATAATATTATGGTACAATGTATTTAATAAAAAACTCATTATTAGTATTGAAATACAGGTCCAGAAAATGAATAAATATATACAAAAGAGGTGCAAAAATCTTTTAAGTACATTTGTAGCAAGAAGTCAAAAATTAGATTTGTTTTCATTAAAGTTGTTTATATTAGAGGACATTAATAAATTAAATGATATGAAGCTGTAAAGAAATTAGAAATATTTAATTACCATCAAATCAAATGTGTCAAGAAAAATATAAAAAACTGATTGATATTTGCTGTCGTTGCTTTTGAATGAGTAAATGAGAGAAACGATATTGTCTCACAAGACACAATTGTACATAAGACAGCAAAGGATTTTTCCAACATGTAACAGTTATGCACGCATAATAAGGTATACATAAAATTTTCAAAATATACAATAAAAAGTAGACTCTTTTTTAAAATATTTAATCGACAATAGTTAATTTTAAAATAATATTTCTTTTTTAATTTCAAATATATCACACACCTGTATAAAATTTCATTTGATACGAACTATTTTAAGAATGTCTGCATAAGAACAATACTGAACTATCTGTTCTTAGATGAAAAATGATTATTTTTCCTATATATTCCCCAATTTTTTACCATAATATATTCCTAAAATAAAGAATGTCAGAGCGGCTCTCGATGTAGATAAAAAAAGCTTGCCTTATCAGCTATTATTTGTATTTTTTTTTATTTAGTCAAATTCAATATCACAAATTGTGGACATTTCTGAATAGGTAATTAGTCATTAGTTTAACATTGATATTTAGTGTGTACATAAAGTTTCTTCCCAAACAACAAATAAATCTTTCAATGATTTTAGTCGATAAGATTGTCTTGAGATACTGGAAAGTTTTAGTTCGAAAATCGGCAGAAATCTATTGCAACAAATTATATATAAATATTACAATAATTTTTTGACTATACCTACATTACACATTGAAAGGAAATTCGTAGTAATATTATAATTAAAAACTTTAAGTTATATATATGAACGTAATTGCTGGCCAATATTAAAATGCAAAATTAAATTTTTTAGATGACGTGATAGCCTTGTGGTTAGTACATCGACCTTCCAAAAGGAAGGTTGGGGCGCAATTCTCATTACCGCCAAAGACCCACCAAGTACACGAATTATACGTTCTTGTTAAATCTATAGAATCGAAAGTTCTGTGGTCGGTCTTTGAGCTGTTACCATGGGTGTAATGGTCTGGAAAATATTTCCTCCTCATCCAGATCAATGTCAAATTTGAGAGAGCGGATCCTTTGGTGATGTCATCTATCGAAAGAAACTTAGAGTAAAATTATGGTACTTTGCAAAAGGGAAGTGGTAGCCATAGTGGTTATGGTATCAGCCTTCCATCCGAAAGTGTGTGGTTCAATTTCCAATTCCGCCAAAGGCCCATAGAGTACATGCGATATACGTGCTAATTAAATCTGTGGAATCGAAAGTCCTGTGGTCGGTCGTTGAGCAGTTACCATGGATGCAATGGTCTGGAGAAGCTTACTCCCTTTTCAGATCAATGCCAAAATTGAGAGAATAGATGCACTTGTGCTGCCTTCTATCGGAGGATTTGAAGAGCAAAAGTCGTACTTTCACCTTTATGGTGCTCTTATTAAACGAAAGACGCTCCCAATTGACTTAAATTCGCATATCCAAGACAAAGCAATCTTGGCTTGTCCAAGTGTCATTAGTAACAACAACAAAGTTGTACTTCACTCTTGTGGTGCTTTGATTAAAAAAAGACGCACTTTATTGACTTTAATTCTCAAAACCTTTGGCATAGCGAGTTTGGCTTATCCATGTGTAACAACAATAGAATTTTTATTTAAAATATTATTTTTATTGACGAATTATTAAATAAATATTTTAATAATAAATACACTTTTAATAGCTGTAGAAACAATTGTCCTATTCTCCAAAATCCCTCATCAGATTTTTGAATAGTTTTCTAAATTGGTTTTCCGAATTTCAACAATACATTATATTTTTACCTCTAGCTTAAAAACTGATTGGGATTTACTAATATTAATATTATTTTTGAATTGCGGAAAACAAATTATATGTTTGAAGTTACAACAGTCATGTGTACCGGCATACTCAAACGGGTTAATGTATTATTATTTGAAAAATACATTCATTTCTTTAATAATTTTAAAATGCACATAAACCTAATTCCGTATTTCAGCATCCTTTATATTCTTTGACCTTTATATTTCAAAATTAAGTAACTGACACCTGGTAAGAGATAAACTAATCAAAAAGTCGGCATAACCTTTGACTAGTCAATGGCTGATCATTTTACAGAAGAAAGATCTATAACTTATTTTTTATACAAAATACAATACCAAGAATAACCATTCGATTAGTTTATCGTTCATTGATCATTTTTCCACATGATCGGGAAAAATGTTTTTAAGTGAATCAATTAAGTCAATTACACTAAGAAAGACGGTAAATATCGAAGCCAAATGTATTTCAAAAATTGTTCACATTGTTTATTTATTTTCAAAGAGCTTTGAAAACCACATTCAAGTTCTTATGGAGGGTAAGGAAGGTAATAAGATCAGCAACAAATTTTACCCATATTTCTTGTAATAGTCAGGTGAAAAGGAAGTTTAATTCAGTTAGATTTATTTTCACGCATCATTCTTTTCCTATGGGTATTAATATCCACTGGAATTAAGTGTCAGAAGAAACTTCAAGTATCTTATTAAGTAGTGGAGCTATTCAGCCGAAGCCATCTGTTTCATCAAGGATTTAATTTCAAGGCTACTAACTTCTTTACTAGAGATG
>JAJQOW010000459.1:0-27500 GCA_037975125.1 Latrodectus hesperus | reverse complement strand
AACATAAAACCAGAAAGAATATCTGAGATATTTTAAATTAAATAAATATCTTGAAATATAAAATACACTATTGGCCACTCAAATTGCAACACCAAAAAAGAAAAAAGGTATCCAAAAAATTTGTTTTGTTTAGATAACTTGCTGACGAAGTATCAAATGATTAAATTTATAGACTTTTGTGAAGTGTGGTTCCTGCCAAAATCAGTAGCCAGTGTGGCCACCGTTGTTGCAATACTTATTCTTCGCCAAAAGATTCAGAATTTGTGATGCTGGATTATACAGCAACTGTGCTTAAAATAGATAAAAATTCTATAACATTAACTCTGATATCTTTAACTATATAAAAACATTTACATAGTTACGTCCGGTGAAAATTCTCTAATAATACATTAATTATTATATTAGAACATTGAGATATATTTTTAATGTTAAAACAAAATTTTAAATATCTTTGAAAAAATGTCTTTATTTTTCAAATTTACACATCAGCAGGTATTCAAATTGCTTAACAATGTCCTCGAGAATGTAAAAATGATTTTGCATGAGATACGATTTTGCAAAAAGTTGAGTATTAAAAATACAAAAGTGAATCGCTGGACAGAGCAAACTTTTCAGAAATCTCTTGACCTTAAGTAAATGTTTCATTATAGAATTGGAAATTAAGAATAAAGAAAATTATTATACTGGCTCAAATTATTTGAATTATTTCTGTTAAAAAAATTTAAATAAAAATATATTTTAAAAATAGTATCACTCATAAATATATTTTCCGAACAATATTTACTTTTGTAAAATCCATTTGGAAGTACTTTTGCATTCTAAATATTAAGGGATTATTCTAGTTCAATATTTTTAAATAACTGAACATTTTTTTAATAAATAGAGTAAAATAAGAAATTAAGTAATATTAAGGCAGCCATAAATATATTTTTTAATTTTTCATACATAAATATTATTAATTTGTTTGAGTAACAACATTTCAAAAAATTTTAATAATAATATCTTAGAAATTGTTAGAATTTAAAAACAGAGTTAAGCATTGTTATATGTTTCATTGTTTTTGTATTAAATTAATTTAAATAATTAAGGGATACAAAACATATTGTTGCTTACAACAAAGAGGAAATTACTTTTTCGTCAGAACATACACATTTTTTTCAACTGCAAGTTCAACCTTCAATATTTAGAGTTTAAAACTTCTCCCATTTGTGAAATTTATAAAATAGAAAATGGATTTTGAAAGCACAATTGCATTTAGTTTTTCTACTGCAATGCTCATTCACATTTTAATGTGGTGCATTTTGTCAATTATTGCAACTGTCTTCATAGTCATTATAACAACACATTTGTGGAAAATATACCTTAAAATAAAGCGACTTCTTTTAGATAAAACTTTAGAAGTTAGAAATCCTCCTATAGAAAGACTATCGGATGCAATTCAATTTCATACAGTCCAGTTTCCATCCACAGTAAACTTTGAACCTCTAGATTTATACCATTATTTGCCTATCATTCCCGAGGAAGATGAATCAATAGCAGAAATCATTTTAGAAGAAACAGAAATTATGAACTCCAATTTCAAATCTTTGGCATTTTTACCAGCAGGTAATTGCAATAAACTTTTATGTTTTTAATAATTAGGAATAAATATGAATGATAATATGCTTTTATAATTTAATATCCGCTAAAAATATTACACAATAGAACTTTAAATAATAAATATAATATTAAAATAGAATTTTCTGCATAATTCTTGTAGGTGTCTATATGTATGACGTGTTAAAAATGAGGTTACAAGATACATAAGAAAATCCGCCAAAAAATCGCCAAATTCAGAATTTGGCATCCTGGATTATACGGCACCTGTGCCTCATAGATTTAAAAATAATTCACCGGAAT
The DNA here is from genome assembly GCA_037975125.1 of Latrodectus hesperus. NCBI lineage: Eukaryota > Metazoa > Arthropoda > Arachnida > Araneae > Theridiidae > Latrodectus > Latrodectus hesperus. The sequence continues at coordinate 25,601 of JAJQOW010000459.1, read as the reverse complement.
TTCCTTCCTTTTAATTGATTTATTAATTACTCAGTAACATGGTTTTTTCAATATATAAGCAGCACAGGTGTTTTTTGCCACATCATCACAAGAATTCATTTAAGAACATTGAAATATATTGTGAGGCACACAGTGGAAGTGTCATAGAAACTCCGAAAAAGGGTCTTTTAATTTAGAATCAGGTACGAAAACCCCTATACGTAGTTTGCACTTCCCAGAGTGAATTTTACATAAAGGGCACCATAATCACGACATATTTTATGTTTACCGTTAGCTTTTAAGGAACAAAACACAACTATGATTAGGTTACGATTCGAACTCACTACTTTCCTATTATGAAAGTCAATGCTCTAACCAACCAGCCCACCATGGCGTCTGGAGGAAAAATGGAACAAGTTCAGTATCCCCATACACTTGGCGACGCGGCGAAATGTTTTGTCGCCAAGCTAGGCGCGCGTTTATTAAAACGGGAAATTTCCCTAAGTTTGATCGAAAAATATGCATTTCAGAAAATTTAAAAAGGGAAATATATAAAAATAATGGACTTACTTGATATGAAGTTAATCTGACATGCCGATTTATTTCGACTTATTCGTTTGTCACCAGTGTCACATTTCAGTAAAAATAATTATCTAATTTTACAAAAAAAGCAAGCAAAAACTTATTTTTCCAATATATACATTTTTTAAATTTAAAAAAAACATGAATAAAATATTTTTTAAATATATACACATTTTATGTAAATAATAATGAAACACGAATACAATAAAAAAATACATGTAAACAATAGAATTTAAATAAAATAATTACACCTTCTCCAAATCCAATTTCCGTTAAAAATTAATTAATATTTGCGAATCCTAAATTAATTAATAATTTGTAATCCTGAGCAATAATCCATCGTTATTATCTTTAATTTTTGCTAAAATAACTTGTTGATATTTTTCAACAACATTTTGAATAAGAGACATTTTAAATTAAAACAAGAAATAAAGTAATTAAAACAATAAAAAGATGATAATAAATTAAGAAAACGAAATAAGGAAAAAAGAATATTTAACGTTTTTAAATACATAAAATAAAATGTATCATTTAATAAAAAATATATATTAAAATTAAACCAAATAAAAATAATAATGAAAAAGAAATAGTAAAAAAGAAAAATTTACGATGTTTGGACACTGGCGACAACGAAACACAACAGCGTGAAATCCACCGATTCCAGCAGCAAAAGTGAACGAAATTAAAATGACTAGAAATTAAAACGTAGAACAATTAACAAAGAAAGTTCTGGAAAGTTCTCGAAGTGAAATTAAAAGAGCTATTGCCACTAAAAAAAAGCACATATATAACGTAAAAATTATTTAAAACAAGAGAAAAACGGAATCTGGCAAGGAAAAAATAAAAATAGTAACAAAAACTAAATTTGGCAACACTATAATAAAAACAAAAGCTGAAATCGGCAACACTACAACGTAAACAACGGTTACCAGATTTGGCGAGAAATCAGTGTATGGGGATACTGAACTTGTTCCGGAAAAATCCATTATAACAATAAATCTATTATCCTTTGTTGTAAAATTAAATCTGTCTATGAAGAGAGACAAATTGTATTTTTTTATAATTAGCCTGTAAAAACGATCTTCTTACTTTGGTAATTACTAAGTTAAAAGTCAAATTTAAATTTTGTATAATTTGACTAATGAAACTAAAGGATTTAACTTCGATTTGAGGTATTAAAATTTAAAATCTGATGAAAAATTAATTATAGAATTTAAATTTTCTATAATAGGATTTATGAAGAAAAAAATAAAAATTCGTAGTGGGAAGTAAGAAGTTAAATGTTTAGACCAAATAAATAACTATATAAATATCTTCTAAATCAGTGATACGCTTATATTCTTTTATTTACAAATAACACATTACATGACTTCGCTTTATTGGATTCGGAAAATACATCATAAGAAACTTATTTCAACGAACAACAGCTCACCTTTTCTAGTTCAATTCAAAAGCAGATCTACAATGTCCAGAAAAATAATTAGTTTCCCACGAAAATGTTAACAATAGAAAACAACTGCCCAGACTCCAAATCAAACATAAAAAAATCCAAATTTTTTAAAACAGCTGCTATATGTATAACAGGAAGCATCGCCGTCTTTTATACTTATAAATTCATTACAAAACCTAAAGTTAAAAGTTAGCTTCTTTCTTAACTTTCAGTAGTTTCAAAAAAAACTCTCAGATGCAATATTCTTCTTCAATGGCTCAAAATTTGCTAGGATAAAACCTGAGTTACTTTACTGAGGAGAGGAATTTTATTCCTATTACAATCTGTGCAAAAATTTCCACATATATTATTACCTTACCATGAATATTGTTAAGAATTTCTTTTGTGTTATTGAATGTCATACATTCTATTATAGTTCCAACGAAGGTAAATTTAAAATCGTTGAAAATATTCTTTATTATTAGTGGTTTAGTAGCTCTTTTTTAAATAGACTTTTGAAAAATAAAGCAAACCTTTGAAAAACAAAAGCAAAAAATTTAGCAAGTTGTAATATGCCAACAAACTGTGTTGCCGAAGGTTTACATTCCATTTGTTTTTTAAGATTACTTCTAATCTTGCAAGTTGTTCTTCATCATTTAAGCACCTGGAATAAGTTCGCTAGGTGATATTAAAATGTGCAAAGATGTTTTTTGCATATTTTGAATAATTGACTGCAAGTTTTACATAGAATGCGCAGATTTGTCTTGTTAGCTTCTTTAACCAATACTGTTCGTTATTCTTAAGAAAATATTTTTCTATATTTTACCATTTTTGAGTTTTACATTAAAAACTAAATAATTTTCTCAATAATATTTAAAATTTCCTTTTTAATAGGTCATTTAAAATATCCTTTATTGTGAGATAAACATTTTATAGGGTATACGGTACTATTTTATTAGGAAATCACTTTTGTAAATTTGTAAGCATAATTATTGAGTCACTTAGTAAAATATAGAAATATAGAAACAAACACACTTAATAAAAACTGATTCTCAATAAAAATATGAGGCAATTTCTTTTTCGTGATATAATTTCTATTGAGCATTAGTTTCAGAACAAAGTTTGATTTAGTTTAAAACATGATTTTCAATTCATGAAAACATAGTTCAGAATTATGTAATTCAGATGGAGTTAATTAATATTTTGCAGGGAATTAAAAATATTTTCTTCGTAAAATTTTTATTAAAACTATTAATTTCTGTTGAAAAACTGAATTTCTAAATGAAAAGAAACGAAATAATATTTTTCCTGAGGAATTATAAAATATTTATGTTCAGCATGCTGCTTTTGCAATTATTAATACTGAGGGAAAATTGACTATCGAATTCACAAAAATCTCCAGTAATATATATTTGGAGTTACACGAGATTATCCAAAAAAAATAATGAATTTTAAAATATTTATTTATAAAAATGAAATATTTATTTTTCGCAAGCAATTCTTAAAGCCATTAATTAATTCGTATTATTTTATTTACAGATAAAACATTACACACCTCTGTTTCTTTGGATCCTGAGAACACAATAGAAGAAATATATATCAATCAACATCAGCTCATTTTTTCAAATGCAAATCAAGATCAGATTTACAATATTCAGCAAGATGGATTTTTTATTCCAAAAACAATATTCCCAATAGAAAATAGATCTCCAGGCTCAAAACCTCCCTTTAAAAATTCCAAATTTCTTAAAGCAGCTTCAATTTGCATAACAGGAAGCATTGCAGTTTTTGTAGTTTACAAATTCATCACAAAACCCAAAATCAATAGTTAAATTTTTTCCTTAACTTTCAGTAGATTTTCCATAACTTATCGGCATCCATGATTACATCCTTGCTTTTGTTAGTAATCGGACTGCAGTTTGACTTCATAGAAGGTGCGTGAGCTTCCTATCACCTGAAGCACCCACATCCGCCCACTTTGTGCGAATCACACATTCTTCCAATCCTGGCTACCACCAGCAAAAAGGCACACCTGAAGACTTCGCAAGCTGCCACACCATCCGCAGCCACCACTTCTCCCCTACTTTGGTCGAGATGCTTAGCTTCCACAAGACATCTTCTTCCCACCCATGAGGAAGTTTAAGTAAAAACTGCCTTAAAGTTTGTTGATTTTTCAACCCCACAAAAGAAAATGGGTGTAATCATGGAAGCCGAAAAGTTTTTTTTATCAATTTAAATTGTAATTTTTTTTTTCAATTTTACCTTAATAGTTTTTTTTAATTAATTTAGTAGAACTAGTTTAAAAATAGCTATCTTAATATTTTGTATTTGTTTTAAAGTCTAATAATATCAATTTTTAATATTTTTTTTTAAATATTTTTAATCATAGCAGTTTTTTTAATTCAATTTTCATAATTTAAGTTACATTAATGTTTGTCTTCTTTTTTTCTTTTAAATATTTTCGAAGTTTTTCAACATTTATATTTTAGTTTTCTAACATCAGTTTGCAGCAAAAGAAGCTTTAAACAGAATAAATAGTAATTAAATTAATTATATTCAGAATTACAATAGACAAAAGTAAGTACTTCATTATTTCTACTACCCCAACGAAAGAATTTGCAGCATAGTTTTATATAGAATTAATTAACTTGCACTGGATAGAAGGACCAAGCAAACTATGAAGACATGCATCAGAGAATATACATTTATACCTACCATCCAAGAAAACTATATATTAATGTTACATTCATCATTAAGCTATTAATATCCATCCAAATATAGCTAAAATATTTATAAAAGACAAAACTTTACAAGACATAGGCACCACGATGAGAAGGAGAAGAGAAGAGATGCTATACTTTCAGGATACAGACAAATAATCTATTATAAATTGACAAGTTCGACAGGCTCAAGAATATATAAGAAACAGTATAGGCAAATTCAGCTGATGTTCCCATATGAAGTAGATATAGATTTATATTGGCAATTGAATATTATTTCGGATTATCAAAATTTTACTTAATTTGTTTTACGTTTCAAAATTTTTAATTATTTCCAAATAAATTAGCTTAGCTCAGAATGTGTGTTTTTCAGAGTATTTTTAATTTATATTCCTAAATTCTACTTGTTGTCAAATTTATTTAAATGAAAAATATTTATATATTAAAAATTACATGCAAACATTTATAAATTAAATTTATTTAACAAAATGTATGCCCGTTTTAACAAATGCACCACAAATACACAAACCAGGTTCTTTTCCTAAGAGAGATTATAACATTTCTATTAGCTTTTAATTTCATATCCGTTTCTTTAAAAAAATTTCTTATCTAATATTTTTAGATCGCTCTTTAATTACTTCATTAGTAGATGTAATTATTTCTAACGTTAATTAAAAATCTACTGAAGACAATTGTAAGCGACTTATAAAATGATATGGAGATTGAACATATTCTTAATAGATTATTAGTTATGATGATCATATTTATAAAAATATAAATAAGTTAGTAACAGACATATTTCAACGTAATTATATTTAAAGCTAATTATAGCTTTAATAATTATGATATTAAAGTTTCTGTAAATTGAAAGCTTTACTTAGTATTAAAAACCTCAACATAATATAAATTGCTAAATTTTCTATTGGGAATTTAAAATATATTTTTATTGCTTTAGTCTTAAAACATCGAAGTTGCTTATATTTTTATCCCTTTATTATTAGTTTTTTAGAGTATTTTTAATTTATATTCCAAAATTCAACGTATTGTTAAAGTTATTTAAATGAAAAATATTCATATTTTAAAAATTGCATGCAAGTATTTATAAATTAAACTTATTTAAAAAAATTTATCCCTGTTTTAACAAATGCACCTCAAACGCGCAGACCAGGCTCTTTTCCTAAGAGACCATAAAAATTTTTATTAGCTTTTAATTTCAGGTCAGTTTCTTTAAAAAAATTAAGAATTTTGGGTACAGATGCCATATAATCTAAGATGTAAAATTCTGAATAATTTTGGGCGCTGAAAATATGTTGCCAAGATGAAGTATTGTGACATGCACAATAACGTAAATACTAGGGATGCCAATATAAAATTTTCTGTAGAATTCTTATAGGTCTCCAAATCTATGACGTAATAAAAACCAGATCGCCAGATACATAAGAAAACCCACTAAAAAATCAACAACCTCAGAATATATCATTTTGGATTATACGGTACCTGTGCCAGAATTGCATAATCTCTCTGTTGATCAACAAAGCTTGGCACCGATTCTGAATCCTTCTTATTTGATAACGTATTTGTCATGCTACAATACTGAGTTCATTTTTTGGAATGATAGTCAATAACTGTGATCAATATATTAAAACTGATTGCTAATATTTCTTTTCTAGTAAAAAACTATGTGTGACAACATTTGTTAAGGAAAGAAGACATTTATAATCATAAGAAGTTTCTAGAATTCACGTTTTACGAATGCAGAAAATTTTATAAATCTGTACTGAAAGTGCAGTGGAGTATAAATGCAATATTAAATCAAATATACTTTTCAATTTATACTTAAATTATGATTACTAAATTTAATAATTTTAAACTATTTTGATATTCACAAAAATTATTGAGTTATGACTTCATAAAAATTGGTCAAATAAAAACTATCGAGTGATTAAAATAATATAATTTAAACATTTACGTCTTCAAAATTTAATAAAATTTCTTTTTATGAAAAAATCATGTATAAGTGGTTATTGCATGAATATATTAATATTGAAAAAATATTTAAAGTTGAATACAATTCAATTCATTTACTTTATGAATATTAATATAATTTTTTTATAAAGCTTAAGTAATTTTTAAAAATATTATATCATATAAATATTTCTAGATACACTATCTGAAACTTTGGTCAAAAATAATTTAGCTTCGAAATTATACAAGAAAATACCGTATAATGGCATCACATGCAATTACTAAGAATTCTGTTTTTGAACGTTTAAAAGCTTTACTAAAAATGAACAGAATACTTTGTGGTAATTTAAATTCTTCCTGATAAGAAAAAAGTAATTCAATGTCTTAATTACATTCACACGGAAAAGGCGGATATGTAACACTTTGGAAGTCTTTTATATGTTTTATTTTTAAAGCAAATGAAGTTCCCCTTTTTGTTCAATCGAGAATACTCAAAAATGGGAGAAGTTAATTAAGTTTTTGAATTAAATTGTTTAACAGAAAGCAAGCTTAAATAAATTATGCGGTTTTACTTACGCAAGAGGTATATGAATTTTTCTGTGTTAAGTGCTTTATAATCAATTGGGAATGATAAGTTAAATATATTTTGTTTTTTTTAATTTCAATGTCTTTGTGTGTGTAGTATGTTATTGTAAATATGAGTTTTTTAAAATATATTACAGTATATTGATGTAAATAGATTAATGTATTAGATTTTAATCTATAAAGAAAGCTTTGAAACAATTGCTTAAAAATATTTTTACATTGTAGGCGTTTGAATCGTATTGTATTTGGGTTAAAAATAAAACTAGCTAATAATTATAGAATTTGTTTTCAACTAAATATTTTAACTATTAAATATCAATTAAATCAATTATAATTCCATTTTATCAAGGAATTCATTCATTTTATCCAAACCAAGTGATTCATATTTTGTTTTTTCCTTCATGCTGTAATAATTGTTTTTCTTTTTCTTCCATTCTTACGAAGACCAAATATAGTAAAATCAAGCTGTAGAATTATTAAACGTAATCTCAAATTATGGTTTGGAACTTATTTGAGGTTACATTTAATAATTGAAATTATGTTTTGAATTAATTATGAATCTCTCAGATTATTGCTCAACGAAAGTTATAGCATTGAATATTTTAACAGGATTTAAGTATTATAGCTTTTTATTAAGGTTCACATGTAGGTCGCAAAGGTTAACTGTATGCAATGGCATTTGTTTCCCTTAAGTATATAGACAGGTTTGAAGCTGAATTTAAAGCTCCATTAAAAACAATTCAGACACGATTTTTTATGTTCAAGTTTTATTAAAGAACAAACGTTGCTAAAGAACACTAAGCTACTTTTTACAAAAAAATTATGAAACAAATCTTGACAGTTACAAAGAAAACACACTTCATTCCTTTTTGGTAAGATGTAACACCATTTTACTCTAGAACTCAAAATTTTGTTTTAATGAATTTTAAATAAATTTAAGTTGCGAAAATTTCATCTAATTCACCTTAAGTGAAAACATCAAGTTCACATGAGATTATAATTTTCTTAAAAATAGGCTTATATACTTAAGTATTTATAATGCTGGATCAATATTTAGATTTTCTTGAAGATAAGGTCCTCATTGTAAGGTACTGGTCACATAACAGATGCCAAATTTTGGTATTTTCGTTACATCTTTATAAGCTATTTTCATTATATTCATATTTTCTATTGTTAGTTTTAATTTTTATGATTGAAAAATAACAGTTCTTGATAATTACTTCACATAATGAATACGCAAATCTCATATGCCTATTACCTCGACCTCAATCGGGATAAACATGAGTATCTCAATTCTAGTCTTAATACCCTAGTTTACAGTAAAATTGCAGTTCATAAAACTTTTAACAGAGGAAATCAAACGTGTTGTCTTTGTTTCTAAATGAAGTCTCTCCACACTTATGTGAAAATCAATCATCAATACAATTCTTTAGTTAATCAAATAGCTAACTCAGAAAGGACAAAATGAAACTTGACTACTTGCACCTGTAGTAATTGGAAAACATCAGCAAATTTATAATAAAAAAAAAATAAAAAAATCTATTGACTGATTTCTACAGACAACTGTCTGCCTCTCTGTTTTTATATTCTAACTGATTCTACTGTAATTCTATAAGTAAATACTATTCCATTCGCACTGCCTGTTTATAAATATAAAATATTGGTATCTATATTTTTACAATCTTTGCCTTCTCAACTTATATTTGTCGTAGTGTAAAACGACATAACCAAACCCTGAGAAAATAGATATGTATATTCTTATTGCACTTTAAATTTAAGAGTTTCCTCTTTTTCTTTCAAACTAAGCTGTAATAATATAAAGGAAAGGATGTAATAAAAATTGGCACAATGAGACAAGGGCAATAAAAGAATAAATTCTTCCTTTTGGAATGGATGGATGATCTTGAGAAAATTGCAAGGAAAGTTTATGTTTTATGATATTTTTACATGTAAATCTGACCAGTCGGGGTTGAGAGAGAGAGATTTCTGACCTATCCCATAGAAGTATAGGAGGAACTAAAGAACTTTGGAAAACCAATGGTGTAAAGAGGAGGAGCAAAGACGAGAATTATGAAGAGTTAAAAATTGCATCGAAAGATGGAGAAGACACACAGAAGCACCAGAGAAGCCCGACATAGAAAAGGAGTCTACGATTGAGGACTGGGTCCTCGTTCGGAAGAATGAAGGGAATTGAAAGATTTTAGTTGTAAACGGAGAATAACTGCCCTGTCTCGACATTACTGAATGCAGCTGCAGGTGTCCGACAAATAGATGAAGATAACAAGAAGTGACTACAAAGTCTGAAGAGAGATAGCAGAGAAAAACCTCATGAGGAATGAGCAAACCAATCGAGATGCTGTGCAGTAAGCCAAGTGACATGTTGAAATATCAGCGGATGGAAATGCAAAGCTAAGAATCCTCAACACCGGAGAGCGGCGAAGTCATTGACAATAAGAGACACCACAATACTACTTCTAAAAAGGGTGAGTCTGTTCTCTCGTTCCTTTTCCATCTGCCTCGACAATACTGAATGCAATTGCAGATGTCCGACAAATAGATGAAGATAACAAGAAGCGACTACAAAGTCTGAAGAGAGACAGCAGCGAAAAAGCTCATGAGGAATGAGCAAGCCAATCGAGATGCTGAGCAGTAAGCCAAGTGAGATGTTGAAATATCAGCGGATGGAAATGCAAAGCGAAGATGCCGAGTAGAGGACGGGAAGTAGATGAGAGAAGAGAATCCTCAACACCGGAGAGCGGCGAAGTCATTGACAATAAGAGACACCACAATACTACTTTTAAAAGAGGTGAGTCTGATCTCTCGTTCCTTTTCCATCTGCCTCGACATTACTGAATGCAGTTGCAGATGTCCGACAAATAGATGAAGATAACAAGAAGCGACTACAAAGTCTGAAGAGAGATAGCAGCGAAAAACCTCATGAGGAATGAGCAAACCAATCGAGATGCTGTGCAGTAAGCCAAGTGAGATGTTGAAATATCAGTGGAAGGAAATGCAAAGCTAAGATGGAAATGCAAAGCTAAGAATCCTCAACACCGGAGAGCGGCGAAGTCATTGACAATAAGAGACACCACAATACTACTTCTAAAAAGGGTGAGTCTGTTCTCTCGTTCCTTTTCCATCTGGTCACACTCAGTTAGGTTATATTATTGTGTAAATGTCTTAAAAGAAATATAAAGCTAGAATCTCAATTATTTAATCAAGAATGTATTGATTGTAAATGTAAATTTCTCTTGTAATTAAGTTACTAAAATTAATTATTAAGTTTTATTGTATTTTTATTTTGAATTTATCCCTATCATTCAATTATTTAAAAACAAATCTGGGTTTCCTCGGAATTATTCTAAAATTTCCTAATCTCACTAACACAATATTTAAGTAATTCATCTGAAACATCATTTTAAATGAGCTAGTTATGCTAATAATAAAAATCAATAAATACAAAATTTTGAAATTTACAAAAGTTTTATGTGAAATATTTACATTTTTATTACGTTAAATTATTAATGATTAGGTAAGAAAATAGGAGCATTAGGAAGGTATAATCTTATATGAAATTTACAATCCTAAAATTAAATATCTGAAATTTCTAATATTTAATTAAATTTATATTTGCAAAGCTTAAATATACAACAAACATATAATGATATGAATTATAAGAATCTTACTGAGCATAAATCTATATATATTTGCTACTTATTTAGGTTAATCTTAAGAATATCCTAAAATGTAATATCATATTATTATGACTAATGTTTTTAAATTTGAAATTGAATATAGACAAATAAAAAGTTAGCGAATTTAATAGTCATGTTATTATAAAATAAATATAGTACATTGGAACCTGTAGGAATTTTAGTAAAATTAAAATTAAATAATTGTACAAACTATTAATAAGACATAAAAATTTAAAAATTCAAGTTCACGCAGAAACAAATTAAAGGGAAAAAACAAATTTAAGCATATTTCAAGAAAAAATATCAATTTTAGTATTACGCAATAAAATACTAATGATTTTTTTCTTTTATTGGCATTGGTACTGTCAAATTAACTAAAAATATTGAAAAATTTTTAATTCACGCCAAATAATAATGAAATTATAGTTTTTTAGGAAAATAATAGATTGTTTTTTCCAAAATGTTTCTAAAAGAACATCTAATAAATCTAAAATATATTGTCATTATAATTTTTGACAAAATATACCATTTTTAAATTACATTCAGCACATCTGGAAAAAACTTATTACAGTAGTCTGAAAAACGAAAGTAAAACTTTTGTAAATATCAACTAGATTTAAATAATGCGAAAGTTTTCTAAAATCTAAACTCATTTAGAAAAATTACAAAACTTTAAATTATTCTTTATTTTATTATAGTGTTTAAAATAACTTATATCAAATCATTTAAATATAAGTATAGAGCAATTAATAGTTTCATAAACATTATGTGTTAACAAAACTATTAAATTTTTAGTAATGAAAATATTAAAACTAATTAAAACTTGAAACTAATTAGACATTTTATCCAAATCATATTTCTGTTGATTTTTTCAGAAAAGCTTTCTGGAAATGTTTTCGATTAAAATTGGAGTGAATTTTTTAATCTTATATCTTAACATTTAGACAGTACAGACAGTTCAATAATTAGAACATGATTTTCACTTTAGATTATAAATTCGGAGAGAATTTTTTAAACTTATATCTTAACGCTTAGGCCGTACGGACAGCTCAATAATTAGAAAATGATTTTCATTTTTAGATTAAATTTGGAGAGAATTTTTTTTTATCTTATATCTTAACATTTAGACCGTACGGACACTTCAATAATTAGAATATGATTTTCATTTCATCAATTGATGGACTCAGTTAGCTCAAATTTAAATTATTTATTTTTAATTCCATTGAAAACTTAGGACCTTTCATAAACAAAGAAGTAATCTGAAATGACAAAAAAATCCTCTTTACATAAATGCAGAAATTAGAAAATTATTTTTATTACAGAAATTAAATGTCTATGTATAAAATATCTACTGAGAGAAGAAGAAAGAGGTTATTGTATAATTATTACTTAATTAATTTTACTGAATATGATGTATTATTTGCGTTAAAATAAAATTAATTTTTTTCAGAAATATTATTCACTGCGTTATATAACTTCAAATTTATGAGGATGAAAATTTGAAGCTTATATATCAAGAAATTGGCTTCACACTTATTACAATTAAAAATTTTTATTTAGCACTAACAAATTAAAGCTAACAATGTTTCTACAGTCTGTTAGGAATTTCTTTAAAATAAATGGTATTCTAACCGCTAAATTGAAATATTTAATTTATGTCATAACGTGAAAAATCATGCGATGGATGTTTGGATTTTTTCTATATAATTTATATTAATTTAATTTTCTCAATATTACTTGCTTGAAATTTTACTGATTTTAAAACTTTATATACTGTAAAATGTACCAATTGAACGCGAGAAATGAATCTGAAAAGGAAGATACTAATAGATAGATTAATATTTTCTGATTTTGTGGGGAGTAGTATAAAGTATTAGTAATTACTCCTATGGACTAAATTGTTAAAAACACAACTAACATTAACTTGAAAATTTTTATTTTCTTCGAATAAAAAGTGTTATATGTCCACATTTTACAACTGTTCTTAATTTTTCATACTCACACACACAAGTAGTTTAATAAATATGTTTTTTTATATATAAAGATAAACTCTTTCTTCTCTTTCTGTCACTTCCCTTTTTCTCTTCTTTTTCTCTCCTCTCTCTCTCTCTCTCTCTCTTCTCTCTCTTCCTTCTCTCTCTTCTTCTCTCTCTCTTCTCTTTCTTTCTTCTCTCTCTCTTCTCCCTCTCTCTCTCTTTTCTCTCTCTCCTTATACCATGCATTCATAGAATTTTCGTTTGTCGAATTGAAAATGATTGCACAAAATGAAAGGGAAATTACCATACTATTCTTTGGCTAGCACAAACCATAGGCTATATTTCATTTTAAAACACAGAGTGCAGCGTTTAAATTTAATTTAAATCTTAATCTTCTCTGTTTTTAACTCAGCCTAAAGTTGCTTATAATGAGACGCAAAATGCTCAGGCCTCAACTTGCAGCCGAACAAATGGCAATCAGCCCTTCGGTTCAACAATTCATGGGTTCGAATCTCACCCTGAATTTGGGTGATTGTAGTTGTTCAAAATCCTCTTAAAATACAGTTTGACCTAATCTAATTAGTCCTCATATGCAGAAAATGACCACCGAGCGACAAAGACTCGTTGTTCAGAAATTTTGATCATTTGGAAGAATAAGGTATATGGTACTTTCAACTCTTTTTAAATTGCCATCAATATGTAACTGTTGGGAGAAGTTTATTCGTCACACAATAGTCATATTCACGTACGAGGGCTAATTAGATCAGGACTTACTGTTTAAAGTGGATTCCGAATCACTTCAAACATTCATTATCAATGTGGGATTCGAACTCACGTACTGTTGAACCGAAGGCCAGAACTCTAACCGTTGGACTGCATCTCATCGTAAATGTTGGGGTAAAAGATGAACGGAATCTGATCCCATTTCATCTTTAGATTTCTACAGAATAATATTTATAAAAATAACTTTTGCCTTCTTTTTCGATTGTTTAGAAATTTCTCTCCATTTTAACGTATTACACTTTATTTAATACTCCCCTTGTCAGAAATGCATTGGAATGGGGGTGCAAAAAATTCTAATTTTCATAAATAGTCGCTTTGTAACTGAAAGAAATATATGTTTTCAAGTATTAGTATTTTGAACATAGTTTTAAATAAAAATAATATCAGTATTTTTCAATATCACAATTTTTACTCACACCCTACACATTTTTCACTGGAAACCACGGTCCACGAAAACTAATATCCGAGTGTATCATAAAGATATTTTTATGAGCTAAATGAAGTATTTCCTTATTTCTATAGTTTGTTGCTTTTATTTGTATAAATCAAATAACTTATTGGAAATACTGAGAAAACATGTTTATTTTAATTTTATCCAAATAGTTTTCCTGATAATTAGAATAATAAAAATATCTCTAATTTTCAATATCTGTCTTTGTATAACATTTGGTGATGACAAGTTACCGGAAAAAAGTACAGAAATTATTGACAAACATTTTCAAAAATATTTCCTTTCTCTTAGAAATTTATCTGATGAAGTAAGTTACAAAATTTTTTATCACTTTTTCTTCAAACATCTTTTAAATTGAGGTTTTAATAAATTTTTTAATATACAGTTGGCAAAAAATGTATTAGAACAATGAGAAATTTGTAGTTTTCAAGTTAATAAAATTAAGTAAAACTTATAATCAGTTTATAAATTATAATATGTTCTTAGAAAATTATAACTAAGAAAAAAATAAAATTTAAAAATAATTACAATGTTATTAAAATAAAAATAACAAAATTTGCATCTAAAAAAATGTATTAGAACAAAAGCAGAAACATGCAAATTGCAGCTTTGGTGACGTCATTAAACTTTCAAGGTTACTTTCAACCATATCAATGTCAAGGGCGCTTGTCTCATTCGCTGCTAATTTGTAGAAATTCAGTTTACGTGGACTTTTCCTGCCATGGCATCCAAAATAAAAGAGATTTCCTGCGCAATTCACAACATTCTAAAAAAGAAAAAAGAAACTGGTATTGTGGACAATAGGCCAAGATCAGGGAGACCAAGCAAGCTGACTGTCAGAGAAAAACGAGAAGTGGTTAAAGATGCCCTACAGTATCCGACAGGAAGTGCAAGGATATTGGCCGCAAATATTGTATCAATCTCAGGAAAGGTTGTAACACCTCAAACAGTTAGAAATGTATTGCATAATGATGGTAATAAAAGGAAGACGGCCAAGGAAAAAACCCTTTCTTTTAGAAATCAACAGGAAAAAACGCCTAGAAATTGCCGAAATTTATAAAAACAAACATTAGATTTCTGGAAATATGTAATTTTCTCCGACGAGAATAAATTTGAAATTTTCAAACCTAAATACGTGCTCACAGTTTGGAGAAGAAACAGAACTGCTTTTCAGGCTTAAAATGTACAGAAAACTATAAAGCACGGAGGAAGGAATGTCATTGCCTGGGGTGGTATGGCTTATAAAGGAGATGGAAATCTCCAGTTCATTGATGATAAAATTACAGCTTTGTCATATATTGATACCAGTGCTCTATCCACTGAGCTATGATGGCTTGTTGTCCTAGAATTTATTATATTTATCCATGTGAACAATAATAGAATTTAATGCATTTTATTGGTGTTATAAGATAACGATAAGGCAAAAATGAATTTTCCTGATTCAATTTTCTTTAAAAATTTCCAACTATTTAATTATAGACGTTGGTTCCACATTTAGTTTCGGCACACATTACGGTCCACAACTCATAATGGAACGATCATTTGAACATTTTAAAATCCTGTTACTATAGTTACAATATAATAAAATAATATTTTCAACGATTTAAAAATATTTTTGTATCCTTTTCAGTACTTGATTAAATAAATTTAGGTGTTAATTTTTTAAAACTTACAGAAGAGATTTTAAATAATTGAACGAACTTATTTTTAAAAGCATAAGAATAGTTTGTAATATGTATGATTAAAAATGGTCTTTTAAAAATGTATTTGTTGAGTAACATATATTTTTAGAGTGAATTATATGATTGGATTTGATTATAAAATATATACTTTTAGCGATATTATTTGTTTCGCGTAAAAATCCTAAATATGTATTGTTGAAATTTCGTACATTTTATTGGCATGAAAGAAACTTGTTGCTGTATCTTACGAGACTTGGACAAGCCAAGCTCGCCATGCCGTTAGCTCTATGCAAATTCAGTCAGTAGGGTGCGTCTTTCAGTTAACCAGAGCAGCACGAAGGTGAAAGTACATCTTTGCTCTAAGTCCCTTCCGGTAGATGACACCACCAGAAGATCCAGTCCCTCAATTTTGACCTTGATCTGGAGGGGGAGGGAATTTTCTCCAGCTGCTCAACGTCCGACCACAGTTCTTTCGATTCCACAAATTTAACGAGCATGCATATCGCATGTATTCGGTGGGCCTTTAGCTGTCTTGGGCCAGACGAAAGGGAAGCCGATACCACTAGGCTACCAAAGCCCAATTTTTTATTGTAAATAAATAATAAAGTTAGGTGGTGTAGTAGTAACGAACCTGTAAATCATACGGAATAAGATCATGCAGAATTCCTTTTTTAGAGACATTTTTCGATTTCGTTGTTTCCTAATTGGCGGATTTTGCTGCTTGCTATTTATTTGTTGCTTTTGCCATTTCGTTTTTGTTTGGCTTGGATTTCGCTAATTGGGAATTCTCCATTGATGAGATGCCTGCAAGTAAAATGTATTCCAAATGACAAGATTAATTTAAAAGTCTTTTGAAAATCACGAAATGAAGTTTCAAGCAAAATGACGAGAAATGGCTGTTACTATCCCAGTATGAAGGATAAAGGTTACAAGAGGAAAATCAGTTCAAAATTTCCTAAATTCTTTTCCTCATATATATATAGTTCTGTATTTCTTATTTTTTTATATTCCTTTATAAAAAAAATTTAAGAATTTTATATTTATATATATCTACCCTCAGGGAAGATATTAGTATTAATATACAGAACGAACAAAAGCAAAATATTTACTAATTTCTTATGGAAAAAGTTTATTATTTCCTTACCTATTTTTTCACTCAAGTATTTGGTAAAAAAATTTCACACAAATGGCTGGCTGAAAAAGAAACCTGTCTACTTCACTAAAAAAAGCGATTGTACATTGATCCAATTATTAATGTTGAAATAATGTAAGTTATTTCTTCACGAACAACTTAAAACTCAAAGTGGGGCTTATAGAAAACAGAAAACCGGTTTAAAATGCTATATATTTGATATATAGAAACATAAAGCATAAAGATGTTACTTATTGAAAAATAACTACAGATTCCTGGCAAAATTGGTCCGCTAAGGCTTTTGGATTGTTGTATAAACTGTTCGGCGTTAAAAAAAATATTGTCTTTTGTTGCTAATAAGAAAAAGTTAGACTATTATACCCCCACTTGACTATCATAAATTATATTATTCCTGTGTTTGAAAGCTGTTTTATAGGATGTTAATAGCAAATAATTATATCCACTTGACTGTTTTATTATTTATTGTGTGTTGAAAATATTGTTATTTGATGCTGCTGGTACAAAAACAGATTTATGACGCTTTGATTGACTGAAAAAACACATTTTGAATTGAAAATATTTTTTCCGATATTAATGGTACAAGGCTGTTATAATAAATTACGTTGGAAATTTTTATTCTGTATTGTAAATATTGTTCTTTGATGTGAATAGTGCAAATTTAATCTAAATAAATTTCTATTTATATTTCTGGCCTTGGCAACAATTAGTCTTATTAGGTGATAGCTAAAGCTTTCAAACTATCGTTTGAAATTTTAAAGTATAGTTATTTAAAACTTTTTATCATTTTAACGTACGTTGTACTTTTTACAGTAAATCTCAAACAAAAAATAATTTTGCACTATGAGCATTTTCATGCGATCTACTTAGACAAAAGTGTTTTCGCAAGCTTAATTCATTATACAACCATAAAGCCTTATCCTACAATACAGTAAAAAAATTTAAGGTTGGCTGTGCGTAAGATCTGTGCTGGCGAGGAAATATGGATATATTCATAAGAGCTTAAAACAAAATTGAGAGCTCCAGTGGCTCAGTAGCTTCACGCCGCTTCCCGTAAGCTCAGCAAATTGAATCATCATTTGCCGCGGGCAGTGGTTGGGAGGGTGACCATGGTGTACTCTCCTTCACTGGGTTGCTGGAACTCCGTGGGTTATGGACGTGTCCACGTTAATATGTGATGTCCAAAGTCCTTCCATGGATGTGGAGAGGAGGTTGCCAGCTCAGGTGTTGCCTCGTCACCTGACCATGGTTTAAAAATATGAGGCATCTTAAAAAGAGCAAAGTCGTACTTTCATTTTAGTGGTGCTCTGATCCAAACGAAAGACGCCCTCTATTGACTTAATTCGCACAGCCAAAGACATAGCGAGCTTGGCTTGTCCAAATGTCATAAGCAACAACAACAACAAAATTGAAATCGATTACATGGATTTTTAAAGAAATGCCAAAGCCAAGTCCTTCTTTAAAAGTTGTTCGTATAAGAAGGCCAAAGAAGCAAATGATTGCCTGTTTTGTATGCATTACCTCTTGCCTGCAGGCAATAAGATTAAAGCAATGGAAGACGGTTAATCCTAAATGGTACATGACCATTTGTTTGTCAGAAGACATTTGAGAAATTCGAAAAAAGCAAGAGAAAAGTTGAATCATTTCTCATCACGACAACATCTCATCCTACATATGGGCTCAAATAAAGTATTTTTGACCGGCCAAAACATCTGGATTACCCATATTATATTCTTGATTTGGAACCCAATGTTTCTTCTTCCTTTGCACTCAACAAAAACTAATTACGTATTTATCAATTTTGAAACTTGGAAAACAGTTAATGTTTTCAAATCAAATGTTTTGGAAACACCTCAAATGAAATGGAAATTTGAAAACTGGAACAAATGCATGCAAAAGTGTTTTCATCATCATTGAAACTATTTTTGAAAACAGCAAAACCAATTTCAATCATACATATTAGTTTATAGGTCAGAAATATAAATAGCATTCTTTCTATTATCACCCTTTGATGATATGAGGAAATATTGTTCTTTGAAGCTAATGGTACTAAATTTAGTTATTGTATCCTCTTAGCTTTCTTAGAAAAAATTTCTGTCTCGAAAATATTGCTTTTTACGCTAAATGTTTAAAATTCGGTTATGGTGACCAATTAGTTTTAGAAAATTTCGTTCTTTGATAACAATGGTGTGAAGTTATATAAGATATTATGATCCCACGATTGCCTGAGAAAAAATTTCTCTGGGGTGAAACTCTGAGTTTCACAACATTTGGTGATCCAGATGTTCATCCTCTAGAGCATGGGTTCCCAAACTTTCTTTTCTCGTGGACCACTTTCAAAGTTTTACTATTTTCGGTTGACCCCCTGAAGCTACATTTCTACTATTTTCCCAAAACTCCTAAAAAATATCACCCTAAATTGGAGGTGCTAAGAAAAAGAGTAGCACATTTTCATGTGTCCTATTTATTAAAATAATACTTATGGTTATACAAAATTGTAAACATTTATTATTACAAAAAATCAACCATGAACTCTGAAATGTAAATCAACCATAAAAAATAGTCACTGCAAAAAATTGCTTCTTTTTTAGGCGATCTTACAAGAATATGGCTATTATAACACAAAAGAACAAATTATTGCAATAAAAAAAATCCTCTAGAGCATGGGTTCCCAAACTTTCTTTTCTCGTGGACCACTTTCAAAGTTTTACTATTTTCGGTTGACCCCCTGAAGCTACATTTCTACTATTTTCCCAAAACTCCTAAAAAATATCACCCTAAATTGGAGGTGCTAAGAAAAAGAGTAGCACATTTTCATGTGTCCTATTTATTAAAATAATACTTATGGTTATACAAAATTGTAAACATTTATTATTACAAAAAATCAACCATGAACTCTGAAATGTAAATCAACCATAAAAAATAGTCACTGCAAAAAATTGCTTCTTTTTTAGGCGATCTTACAAGAATATGGCTATTATAACACAAAAGAACAAATTATTGCAATAAAAAAAATCCCAGCGGAAACATCGCGCGCGCGCTCTTTAAATGAATCGCCGACGTCACGTAAATAAATATTTTTAAACAAAAGATTACCTATGTTCCTAAACTTTAATCTTCCCTGGCCTTTTGCTCTTTTATAGAAGTTTTGAATAATCTCTAGTATTTAATTTTTACTACATTAATAACACTCAAATAGTAAAACAAGTATAATATGATTGATACATTACAATATACAATAAAATATGTATAACAAATAGGCAGATACTTACTTTTTCCGGCACTGCAAACACTGACATCGATTCACTTTTATGTTTAAAATCCCAGAAACAAATGAGTGATATTTTTTCTTGGCCTTCGTATTTATACTAACGTAGATTGCAAGTACAACGCAAATCGCATTTCATCCTTTTTGCAGGTCCAAACAAGCATCCCGGACAAGCGGGCGCACGGGCGGCACTTTGGAAGTCTTGACATGTGGTGCACACTTGTACTATTATCTATTGCTCTACTCAGTTCTGTTTTTGAACTGAATCTCGAATATTTTTGAGTACCTACCTAGTGAATGATGCTACCTGCCTATGTTGTGAGGTAAATCCAAGCAAAAATTTTTTGGTCTTTATTATGAAAACCAGAAAATTTTTCGTAGTCCCCCACTCACAACTTGTGAAACCCTGTTTATTTTTTTCTCCTCTCTATGTTGACCCCCGTGTGGTCTCCTATGGACCCTTGGGGGTCCACCTGGACCACTTTGGGAACCTATGATCTAGACGAACATCATCACCTGATGTTCATGTTAAAGAAGAGAATAAACAAAGAAAGTAAGTGATCAATGAAAATTGTGATCGGCATTTTGATATGGAGTTACTGAATTTCAGAACTTCCAGAAAGTTGCATATTGAAAACAGGAAAGGAAAAGGTTCTAAAGTATATCAAATTATTGTACTTCCTGTTCTAGCTGAATGTTCGATGAGTTCATTCACGGAATGTTTTTTGAGAAAGATCCTTTGTTATTTTAAATTCAGAATCGATCAAATAGAAGCAAAAGGAATTGAGAAAGAAAGTGAACAAGAACAATTTGCACAATGATAATGGAAAACTTAAAAGATTTAACTGAAATACAATTTGGGGAGGTGCAACGTAACTAATTTATCAGACAAAATGGAAGCAAGTATTTAGCTGTCATTGAATGGCAATAGTTACAGAAAACTGATAGTCAAACTCCAGCTGCTATGAAGTGAGCAGCTGAAATTTTGTGTTCCCCAGTTTGTTGTCAATTGTGTTTCAGAGCAAACCGGTCTTGTTTTATTTCAAAAACTGTCAAAAAGGAAATAAAATTTTTAAAAAAGAAAAGAAAACAGCACATTAAAAGAAAAAACACATTATATCATTTTGTAGTTCATGTGGTCAAGTTGGTCTAGAAAATGTTAGTATGTACTTTAATTGTTGACAGTATCAATTACCACATATTAAATAATTTCAATATTATTAATGAAATTAAATTAGAGAACACTAAATTCAATTATTACTCTCTGCTTTTGTGACCAGTAATTTTAGGCATCATAGATTAGTCTAGTAATTTGAACTGATAACAATATTTTAATTTTCTGTAAAGTAAAAAGTATTGTGTTAATTTACTGTAATATATAGAATTTTTGATATTTATGCTCCACTAATTTCAAATTTCAGCGGATTTTAAAAATTTTAAAATATATTTTAATAATATTCGTATAAATAATACATAAAATATATTATATTTGAAAATGAATATTTTATTCCAATATTAATTTTTCATTCATATAAAATAAGTTAGCAGTTCCATGAAAAAAAAGTTGACAAATAAAAAAAAATTTTTTATCTAAAACTTTTTTTAATTTGAAAATTAAAATTAAGGAAATGTATGATTTTCATTCGATTCTTCCGTCATAATCTCATAAAATTACAAAAATTGA
The DNA here is from genome assembly GCA_037975125.1 of Latrodectus hesperus. Classification (NCBI taxonomy): domain Eukaryota; kingdom Metazoa; phylum Arthropoda; class Arachnida; order Araneae; family Theridiidae; genus Latrodectus; species Latrodectus hesperus. The sequence continues at coordinate 3,652 of JAJQOW010000459.1, read as the reverse complement.
ATTTCAAACACATATATGAAGAAATTTAGAGTTTAAATATGGTAAACTTAACATTTTATGTATTTTAATAATTAAGAAAAAAGTTGGAGGTATCAATTTGAATGTTCTTCAATTATTTTTTCTTAACATTTTTCCAAAAAAGCAGAAAGAATTACCATAATACATAATACATTTTAAAATCAGAAATTTAAAAAAATTCTCATAAAATTGAAATTAAAGTAACTATAAAATGAAAAACTGAAAAATAAAATCTTTCGTTTCTCATGTACATTTTTTCTGAACAGTAACAACGAATTGTAACAATGAATTATCAATTTTTTAATTAAAAAATTGAAAAATATTGATTAATGTAAGCATTATGAGCATTAATGTAAAAGAATAAATTGAGGTCAGTGAAAAATATTTTAGAATTAAAAAGAAACTTATTAAGAATAAAATTGCTAGTAAGTTAAAATATGCTCATTCTTTTTATTTGTGAATCATAAATCCAATTGGAATTAAATTTAAAAAATAAAAGAATACGTTGTCACAGAATTTAAGATAAAAATTATCCGATTGAATTCTAAGGAAAAAATTACAATCTGATAAGTAATTATTTAATTTTAGATAAACTAAGTTATTTATCTTTTTTAAATCTAATCTTTCGGCCTAAATTTTCTTTTATAAAGTCTAAATGTCTAGAATGAACAAAATGCTTAAATGAAACAAAATATTAAATTTAACAATAATAATGGATTCAATTTGGCCTGACTTGCAATTTTCGGAATTATATTTGGAATCAATATTTATTTCGGTTTTTGACTTTTGAAAAAGAATTTCTTACCATAGGTCGAAAACAGAAAAAAATTTTTATTGCCAACACCTGCTTCGAAACTAACAAGAGACTAATTAAATAAACAGAAATGACAAAGGCTCTTCCAGTGACAAAAGCTGTTTGTTCAAACACAGTAAATTAAATAAAATAAGCGATCTTATTTAAATTTGGCTTCTAGCTAAGCGAAGCATTTAGTATTTTTCATTTGAATTCCTTATTCAAATCAAGTATTGTAAAATTCTAAATAATATTCACACTCTATTTTTCTATAAAATTAAAAAAAAATTTCATGTTTTTTTTTTTTTATTATTATTTTTTTTATTTTTTATTTTTGCTATGACAGCAATTAAGGTTTGGGTTTGATTCCTAATGCCGCCAAAGACCCACCGAGTACATTCAACATACGTGCTCGTTAAATATGTGGAATCGACAGTCCTGTGGGTAGTCGTTGAGCAGTTACCATGGGTGTAATGGTCTGGAAAAACTTTCCTGCTACTCTAGATCAAAGTCAAAATTGAAGGAGTGGATTCTCTGGTGGTGCCATCTATCGGAAGAGTCTTAGAGCAAAGATGTACTTTCACCTTCGTGGTCCTCTGGTTAAACGAAAATCACACACTTCTGACTTAATTTCACATAACCGTTAGCTAGCGAGGTTGGTTTGTCCAAGTATACCATAAGTAACAACAACATAAAAGCAATTATTTTGTATATATTTCAAAATCTCATTTTTTAAAGTAATGTTTTGTTTAGGTTTGGCAATATATTTTTAATTCCTTTTGTAAAACCACTTGTTTGCACCCAAAAATGTACCTTCTATATAATTACCACTCTTAATTAATTAAAAAAATTATAGTTGATTTATCTTGATTTTCATTTAGTTGATTATGATCGATTTACTTTATTTAAGTAATTCTCTATAGTAGACATTTTCAAATGCATAGACTAATTGATGATGTTTTTCAAATATATTAGCAATCGATTTGGTGAGTACAAAACTGTTTCAGTTTAAGTACTGAAAATTCTTCTTTTAAGAGTCCGTCATATTTTTGTACGAAATTGAATTAAGAACAACCTAGCACGGAATGGAACAGAACTTAAATAAGAACGTTTGTCTATGGCTCACTTAAAACATAGGTTATATTTCCTTTCAATAGTTTTAAGTAATTTGAAATGTAATAAACGCTGATTTGAATTCACTGTAAAGTCGCTGCCATACGATGCGCATCATTTTGGACTCTACTCTCTTCAAGGGCGCTCCGTGGCTGAGTGGTCTAAAGCATCACCGCTAATCGCTTGAGAGCGTAGGAGTGTGGGTTCGATTCCCACCATGGCCCTGGGTGTTTTCTTCGTTATTCTTCTGTGGTTGTACATCTGTCATTGTGCTATTTGTCCTATTATCGACGAAGACTTACAAGCGGATCTCAAGAATCAAGCATACAAGTCTGAATATATGTAATGTAATAAATAAATAAAAATACTCTCTTCAAGAACGAAAGTTTATGGCTCTCACCTCCTTTTAAAACTGTCGCCTAAGCGCGACCGAGGTAAATATTTATAACATTTAATGTTCGTTTTTATTTATATTTTTTAAATTTTTAAAGTTAACTGAATTATTTTTTCAAACTTTTAAATTTATTGTGTCATTTTTTTTTTCAAATTTTTAAAAGAATTTTTTTTTTGATAGCAGCGTATGTGTTTTCGTTTTTTCATGTTAGCCTCCTATCGGAATGGCTTTGGAATGCAAAAGAAAATTTGAATATTTAATAATTTTCGAATAAAAGAGAATTTTCAAGCATTCCATACCTTTTAATTTTATATCATTGAAACTTATATCATCAAATTTTTCAAAATGTCAGACCTCATTTCATGGTGAATAATAACAGAATTTCGAGTGAAAGTTAGTAATTTTATATATAATCTTTAAAAAATAGTTAATATCGCTATTTTTTAGATTCTCTATTTTATTCTTAAGGCTAAGTATTCGCTTTTCACTGGAGAACACAATCCTTCTAAGTTGGTAGGCAGTTGTATGCTAACTAACAATAAAAATTTAAATGAAAAACTATTTTATTGCATCCATCAAGAGATTTACAGCCAAACATTAATGACAAAAGAGAATACTATTAAAATTCAGATAAGAAGGAATTTAAAAATATTGATAAAAAAAAAAACTATTTACATTGAGTACCGACACACAAATTTCCTGATATAGAAATTTAATCCTTATTGATTGTATTAATCTTCAAAAAACTGTTAAGATGATTTAAGAATAGTTACCAGAATATTATTGGTACAGAATAAGAAATTGGAATTCTTTATTTTTTTTGATTATCAGTTTTCGATAATCTATATTTCGTAACAACTCAGTTACATGAATTAATGTTTTACTTTATTAAAATATTCATGTAATTGAAATATCTCAATGAAATAATTTTTGAAAAATAAAAAATTTTGATAATTTGTTAATTATTATTCATTTACTAATTATTAAATAATTAAAAGCAATAGTAATAAAAATAAGAATTTTAATAAAAAATAAACTATTTTTATGTTAAATATTAAAACAAAATACAAAAAATTTAAATTTACTTTTTTTAACCAAATAGAAAAAATTACTTTCCTTAAACTAAAGTTTAAAAAAAACAAGAAAAAAGATAGAGGTAAAAAAATATATAGGTTTGGGTAATCCGAAAGCAAACTAAAAGTATAAGCAAATATCCATTTTATAACAAGAAAAATTCCACATTACTATAAAAAAATTCGAATTAGTTTTTACATTATGTGATGGAGCAATGATTAACAACATTATAAAAACTTTTATCAGTGAAAATTGAACTA